>JAYXIM010018116.1:0-73992 GCA_037575425.1 Anastrepha fraterculus | reverse complement strand
AGCGCCAAAAAGTAGGCACCAAAAAAAAAAACGCCAAAAAATGTGGGACCAAAAAACGCCCCACACAGTAGGCACCAAAGAAATATAACGCCAAAAAGTAGGCACCAAAAATATATTTCCTGCAAGTTTGCACCAACAAACAAGCGCCAAAAAGGAGGTAGTGTTATTTCTCACTAGAAATTAGCAACCAGAAGGAAAAACTCAGGAAAAATTGCCTAAAGTGTATCTAAGATATGTATATATAAGGTATAGCTCTCTCTCCTTTTCCTCTGCGTTATAACTTTTTTCTCTCTCGCGGAACGAAACTGCCCAAAACGTTGCATGGCCTTGAAATTTTACTCTCCATTCTCGCTCGTCCATCGACGTCGAAGAAGTTTCACTTCAAAAATTCTATAATGCTCAGACCCCATCTAAAAGCAATTCAGATGTTCATAGATAGTTACGAAATGAGACACAACATATTCTGTAGTGTTGTCGTATACTATGCAAAATTGTAATATCACGCCGTCGTGATAATTTTGCAACATCATGGCACATTTGCAGGCAATAACAATTCAATTTTATTGTATGGCTGTTTTCAGAATTATAATTTTCTTTGAGTCCAATGGCTGATAAAAACCAAGATAACAAGGGAGGGAAGGAAATATTTAAATATAATTATTAATTAGCTTAAACAGTTGTGTACACACAAAACAAGTGAAAAAGCGGTATCTAAACAAAGCGATTGATAAAACTAAAAAATCTTTTAAAATTATAATTTAAAATAGAAACACACAAAATTAAAAACAGTAAATTAATAAAATAGTGCGGGTGAAAAAGTGCGATAAAAACATAAATTTGTGCTTAAGTAAATAAACAATAAACTAAAATGCGTAGTGCTAGCGGCTCAAAAAGTGTGGTATGTATATATGTATGCATATAAAGGGCCACAGTGCCACATACAAGTTTTCACCCAATTAGAAGGTAAATTTAAAATTTTAAAAGTTCGTTAAAAAAAATCACATTCTAAGTGCCGTTTTGCCGCTATAACTGCAGTTCTGTTAAAAAAAAAACAGACTCAGTGGAGTTCACCGCTGTTTATTTGCCATTCGAAGTCCTCACGACCGCTATCACTGTCCGCTGTCCTCGCAGTTACGACTATACTCACCGCTGCTCTCATTCCTGTCACCGTCACTGCTTCTGTCGCTGCCATCCCGGAATGACCCATACCATCTGCCAGAGGGAAGTTAAGGCATACAAAAAGCTTATACAGGTAACACGTGCGGTAAATTGAAAGTTGTGGTAAAAAAAATTTAATTTTTATCACATTTTCACTTTCATATATAAAATACATACATGCTTATATATATGTATATATATACATATGTGCTTATATATATGTATATATATACATATGTGTGTACATGTATATATACACTTATATAAACACATACGTATATCATACTCCGCGAAAGTGAGCAAGGGTATGTTGGGATTGCAAATAAAGGGTGTGACGCTTTTTGCTAAATCGTTAAAATAAAATATTAAATATAATACAGAACTTTTTTCGAACAATAAGTTCAATTAAATTAAAATTAATATAAAATAATTACATATCTCATTGTACACATTTGTACATTTAAGTTCGTCGACAGTTCAGCACATTATTGAACGCTTTATGAATTAAAATCGGGTGGGAAATAAGGGACGACGGATCCCAAATTAAACTTTTACACAGAAAATGTGTACGCTAAGTGAAAAAAACCAGCAAAAAGTTTTAGGTAAGTCTCGAGAAACTGTTCGAAAAATACTGAGGGAAGGAAATTTAAATTGTAGAATAGCTCTTAATAACCTTTCCGTAAGTACAAAGAGTAGAAATTTACGCGTGGGCTTCTAAATAGAACACCAGCATTTTGGATGACCGTACTTTTTGCAGACAAGGTAAATATAAACTTATTTGGACCAGATGGTAGACCTTTTATATAGGGCGTGGCCAATACGGAACTCAAACCCCAAAATTTGCGAACCACTATAAAACACGGCGGTTGCGCGATATTGTTTGGGCATGCATATCATGAAATGGAGTTGGAAATTTTGCCTTTATCGAAGAAACAATGCACCAATATGTTTATTTAAAATTTCTGCAAGAGCATTTTGTTCCAAGCGCTAGAAAATTACAAATTGAAGATGACTTTCGCTTTTATCAAGATAACGACCTTAAGCACAAGTCACAAATGGTTAATATAATATACATATATGTCCCCACATTGTTGAAACTCTTGCACAATCATCAGATTTAAACGTCATAAAAAATTCGTGGTCGGTTTTGAAGACAAATATAAGAAAATATGACATCCCTAACAAATCTGATCTTAAAAAGGCGATACCTGAAAAGTGGAACCAAATTAGACCAGTATACACAAAAAAATTGGTTGCTCTTTTTTAACTGTACCATTTAAGCTGCAGCGTGAGTTATCTCGCTGCTTTTGTCTTTTTTTATTGTATTCAAATGAGTGAACTCTGTTTTTGTATTTTGCGTTGAGAAATGAAATAAAATAAACAAAATTTCCGCATACTATGTTTTTCCATTTTCGCAAGATATTATATTATGGAATATATAACACTTTATAAAAAAATCGTATATTTATCAAATAAACATAAACCTTTAAACATTAGCACTTTTTAAATAAAACAGGTCGACACAAATTTTTAATTAAAAACCAGACTACTACCTTGATCAAAAAGGTACAACCGCCACGTGACGCTAAGAGTCGACTTATTTGAGTTTGGTATTTTTTTGTTTTGGTAGGTTGCCACATCTGTGATTCACATTCGCACTAAAATTGTATCACCGTTGTTTGATATTTGTAAAAGTTACACCGTCTTGAGTAAATGTGCCGGATATGTTTTCGATTTTTTACAGTTTTAAAAATGGCTTTGAATTTGCTACAACGATTTTGTAGTAAATTTTGCGCTGAAAATGGATTAAATGGTGCGAAAACCTTAGAAAAGTTGGGAAACTGTTTCGGTAATGATACTCCAAAGAAAACACTCGTAAGCGACTGTTCTGTTTGAAGGCTTCAGAACGCTGTTCTGGTATGAACGCTTCAGAAAAGATGGTACGTCCATCGAGGATGACGGTCGTAGTGGTAGGCTTCAATAAGTATGAAGAAAATATTAATAAAGTGAAGGAAAATAACCGCAAATTAACCATCAGAGAGCTGACAGAGGACATGGACATTGCATATGGATGAGGTACGGTACTCTAGACAGGGCTATTACTTTCTGGATACTGTAGCAGATTAAACCCCTACTTATCCAGAATCGACCTCTACTATCCACTGAAACATACTAAACATATGTTCACCATGTGAAGGCACTCCGAACGACACTAACCACTTTTTCATATGCCTCATCAAACCCTATCATCTAACACCCCTTTACTTCTGGACCCATCCTGTCGAAACAGCAAGTTTCCTGGGCCTATCGTTAGATGAGCTAGACGAAGACGACCGGTGATCTACATAACACTTACAGGAAAAAGTATACTGCTACAACAACAATATTGCATATGGATCTGTTCAGGATATTAGAGCTAATGATTTGCGCTGTGTTGCTGTAAAGTTGATCCTAAAGGACCTGAGTTTCATGCAAAAAAGTGACCGCGTTGATATCACCAAAGACGTGATTTCCAAGTCTGAATCCGATCCAGCCCCGGTCAGCCAGTTAATAAGGACTATCATTTCGGCCATCTGAGACGTTTATGTGAAGGAATTCACAAAAAAAAAAGAATTTTTGGGAAAACCACCCATGGATTTTGCACCAAGCAAACACACCGTTGCACAGTGCTATCACTATCCGTGAATTCTTGACCAAGAACAAAACGAGTACTATCCAACAGCTAAAAAACCTTCTACGTTTTACCAGCCGAAAGGAAGTAATGGAAAAATCGAACGCTGACATATGGGTGTTCTAGTTTATGGAGAGTACTTTGACGGGGATAATATCACTTTTGACGAATAGACTTGTATTTTGAATTATTTGAATATATTCCGGGAATTTTTTATCAAGGGTATATTTTTGCCAAGGTTTTTAACGTACTAAGCCCGAATCTGAACAAAATATCCCCAACAGTGCTTCAGGTTTTCGAAATATTTCGGCTTTAATGTTCATAAAATATAATTTTTTACTATATTTGGGTTAATTAATCCCATGATTTTTTTTTTTTTTACTGTAGTAACAGTTTCTCAATGCACAATCTAAATCGCGTCAAATAAAAACTTCAGATTCAGCACGTCAAGAATCTATATAAAATTGTAGTTTGGTTGGCTTAGTTCTGAATGGCACTTAAATTTTGTCGGTATGTGTAATCTTCGTCGGATTGGAAAATTTCACTCACATCTGGTTTAGTGTTTTCTTGGTAAATTATTTGTCATTGGTGTGTCTACGCCTTATAGCAAACTAGTCAACAACATGTTTTTGATTACCTTATTTTTATTCCATGATCTGCTGGGCGATTATAACAACCGAAAATATCGAAATTTTACGAAATGTAGTTTTCACAGACACTTAAATTGTAGACGCTAAAAAATGGGAAATGCAATTGGCCATTTCTCGGCGATCCCACAAAGCGACTTTTACCAAAAATTTCAATATGCTTTCGTACAAAGATGCTGGTACCAATCAAATCAGAGGTTGTTGCAGGTGAATAACAAAATGGCTGATTTATCGGTAAGACGCATTTTTACCTCTCTGGATGTGTATACATACGAAATATCCGGTTTTTAGGCAATCGACAATCCTCGTGTTCTTCATAAGGTACCACTCCAAGCGCAAAAAGTGACCAGAAGGAGCGCTGTTTACTTAGAACATGTGATTGGGTCTTACTTTTCTGAAGACAGCAGTGGAAACGCGGTAACCGTTATCGGCGACCGGTATTGGACCATGTTGAACGAGTTCTTAATACCAATGATATATGAGTTAGTATTGGAGGACATATAGTTTACCAAAACGGATTAACGATCCACGCATAGAGAGGACCCATGGGGTTTTTGAAGAACACTTTTACAGGACGTTTGATTTCTCGATTAAGAGATTTTGGTTGGCCAGCAAGATTGCCTGATATAATGACCCAGACTAATTTCTGGGGGGAAAGAGATGGTACGCCCTCATTTACAACATTCGTCAGGAAATGGAATATCTAACGGCGGAAATTTTGACAAATATGAAACAAAATGCCATAAAAGAAGCCGAAATCCGCATCAACTCTGGCGGACACCATCAGATCATCTATATATATAAAAATTCAGCCGTTTTTCGCGTTGAGATGAACTTTACGAAGAATGGCTGAACCGATTTTAACCAAACTTTGCCACATTGAAGATACACATGTGGAGAAGGTTTGTGTTTTAAAATTTTAAGAATCGGATACCAGGGTCTCGAGAAATAGGCCCAAACGTGGACCCGGGTAACCCTAGGATGTGTTTGTACAATATGGATATCAAATGGAAGCTGTTGGTGAATGCTTTAGTCTAGAGTATTTTTCATGCCGCTCCGTGACTGGGGTCTTTTGTGTATGTACAATATGGGTATCAAATGAAAGCTGTTGATAAGTGCTTTAATACGGGGTAATTTTCATACCTATTGATGCCTACGCTCTCGAAATATATGCCAAAACGTGGACCCGCCGTGTCTTTGCACGCTGTACGCGTTTCCGGTGTTCCGAATTACAACCAAACTTTACGAAACCCATTTTCAATACTTACTTAACAATGTGTGTAAGTTTGGTTGTAATTCGGAACACCGACAACGCGTACAGCGTTCTTTTGAACCAGCCATAATGTCGTTTACTTTTTTAACGCTTGGGGCGGAACTGAATTGTCAAATTGACAGTGTGAGTTACAATGTGTCAATATTTCTTTCTGATTTGGAACCCGTAAGGAGAAGACGTAAGTGCAAAGTGTAAACATTTTTTGTGAATTTTTTTGGAGTGGATTTTGGAACACTGAATAATTTCTACGAAATTTGAGAATTTAATGTGAAAATGTGGATTTATTTTTTCGGTTCATATGTGATAAGCTACGATACACCATGAGTGAAAAAAATGGTAAAAAAAAAATGAAAAAACAAAAGAAATTTTTAAAGGATGCAAAAGAAGATCACGAAAAATGCGTAACTTTTATGAAAAAATTAATAGTCTTATCATGCAAATTGTCAACAATTTTCAGAAGAAAAGAGATGATTTAAGAAAATCACAACAAAATAAAATAATCCTGACCATGTGGACTTGAGCTTTTAAACACATGTGCATCGAAAATATAATCCACAAAATTAAAAAAAAAACATGTTTTAAAATCTCAGAATACCATAATTACAATCATGTTTATTACAGTACAAATGCCAAGACAAGTGTGCCCAGCGAAGCGGGCCGGGTTTGCTAGTTTTAAGATATAATTTTCAAAATTTGGGAAAAATTTAAATTATTGCTTCAAATACACCGTCAAGAAAACATATTTTTTTATATTATTTTTGGAATTACAGCAAGAGAAATTGGGATGTTTCTGTATACAGTGGAAATACAGTGTAAAAATATGCTAAAAGTAAAAATATGGAAAACATTTTGTTGCCCACTTTGGAAATGTATTTAATGTATTTATGTTGTTGCTTAATATTTAACATTTGAATGTAGCTATCTCGCACTGAAAAAACAAATGGTTTAAACTAATTCCAGAACACGAAAACACTGCTGGCAGAGCTTATGCTTCCGCAAAGTTGACACAAGCGATAACTTGTGTTTGCGGTATGAATCCGTAATTCTTTCTGTGGCATTTGAATTTTCTTTTTTTATATATTTTTAATTGAATAGTATTTTATTTTGTTTACACAGCAATTATTTTGCTTACAACTAATAGCACCAAATTATTTGTTTTCCTGTTTATTTATATTAATTTGATGCATTGAGCTTATTCTTGTTGCAAAATCACTGCACTTATTATTAACAATATTTTAGGCTTACGTAAACATTTTTTATCTTTCTAAGTGTTTTAATATCGCTTTTTTTTGTTTGCTTTCTATCCAGAGTGTGCTTGTTCTGATTAAATACGTCTTTGTTTTAGAATTTTTTTGTCTTATCAAGCAACTCACATTATTGCCAATTATTATGCCCATATAAAAATACAACATTTAACTCATTCCGTTTATGGATACTCATATCTTTAATATGAACATATCTTACGTTTTCCATGCTGGTTGATGCACTCTTTAATGCGTACAGATTTTTCGGCACCCATTATCTCTGCGATTTTGTGTTTATAATGTTTGTATTGTCTATATTTATTTACAAATCTCGTTTTATTACTGGGCCTTCAAATACTTAAATTTTAAATGCAAACTAGCGATGGCGCAATTACTTCCAGGTCACTGTTACACGAACTTCCATCACTTAAACTGAGAGTGGGGAGCATCTGCTGAATCCGTCCCTAATTGGAGGTGGCCACTGACGGACTAAAATTCTACCAGTGATCTCGACTTCATTTATAACAACGATTGACATCTGTTATAACACGCATATGTATGTATGTACGCCTGTATTTATTTAGTACTCGTACACTTGTGTTTATATCTTAAGTACTTCAAAACTCACTGCTTATATTGCATCGCCTAAAAGTTTCTTTGAAGGTGTGTGCGTTGAACTCGAGTAGCCAGACTGTATTAATCTGCCCAAAGTTAGAGCTCCTTCAAACGCACAACCCGTGAAAAAATACCAACATTTTATTTTTGTATTGAAATTTTTTTGTATAAACATGTTGTTGATTCTAAAGAAAATATTAATCATGGTACCAAATTCTGAGCAAGATTTATACAAACTAGGCAAATTTTCATCAAAACTTCAGAATTAAAAAAAATTGGTACACAGTTACATATCCCATTAATACAATAAATACCAAATTTAGGTAGGTAGGTGAAATTGTTGAAGTGCCAATCTGGCACTCCTCAAGTAGCAGTGAAGCGCCGTTTTGATACCATTATGAGATCTCCAATAGGCAGATATCTACAGCCAGCCAGAGGAGATTGATTTTGATTTAAGTTGGCGCACTGCCGCAGGTTGTCGAAGAAAGGAGCACCCAGTGACCTTAATCATCTAGTTGCCAAACACGGACATTTACAGAGAATGCGCTTAACAGTCTCCTTCACTGAAAGGTCCCCACAGATTCTGCAATGGGGGTTAAATGATAACCCTAGCTTTTCCGCATGTGTGCCGAACGTCCAGTGACCGGTAAACACAGCTATGAGCTTGGTAATTGAATGGCGAGGAGTCACAAAGGACTTTCTGAGTCCCCACAGATTCTGCAATGGGGGTTAAATGGGATAACCCTAGCTTTTCCGCATGTGCCAACGTCCAGTGACCGGTAGACACAGCTACGGCATTTGGTAAATTGGCTTGTACTAATTTTATTTTTTAGTTCTAATAAATAGTTTAAAATATTTGCAAGCAAAGACCAAGTTTTAAGTAGCGGCAAATTCCCCTTGAGTTTGGATAATTGTTTCCCCTAACGGTATTGCATATTTCCCCCCTATAAGAAAGAAAAAAAATTATAAAAAATCATCGAGATTTTCTAACAATTTCAAACTCTCACTAATTTTTTCTTTTAATTTTGATTTAATAGTTTGAAATATCTGCCCAATTTTTCTAATTTTCGTTTAAAGTTTGAAATTAAGATTTATATAGATTTTTGTCAGACAATTATCTATATTCTATAAAAAAAATAAGGAACATTAAAAAAAGAAAATTTTCCAAAACCTCAACTGGTGTTGAGGTGCAGCCTGTACATATGTATATGTATATATATAGGTACATACATAAATATTTTGTTATAGCATAAATATGTTATATATGTCAAACCTGTGCTTGTGCTGTAGATATTTTTTTATTCCCTCCTGGTAGATATGGACCGCAAAAACAAACGCATATTTTCTTTCAAAAACTTCAAAAGTAGTTGTTTGTAGCTTTTGCAATTTTTCACAAATCTTTAAGAAAATTTTTTTTTATGCGATCAAGAGGGATCTCGTGAAAAGTTTCACTTAGGAAATATGTTAAAGCGTTATGAAATAGCAGGAAAATCTTTTCAATCCCAACGATGGACTTCTGATCAGCTGTTTATAAATTTCGTGATAGTTTATAAATTTCGTACAGTTTTAAAATTCCGATTATTAAAAAACAATCTGAGGCATTCGGAGGCGGCATAAAACTGTAGGCCAGCCCGTTTGTGGAAAAATTACAACACGCACACAAAAAATTGGCCAAACACCCAATAAAGAGTGGAATCGCCAATTATGTATATGTCGTATAAGCCGTGTAACATTTGTGCCTTTTCATTCCGCGGTTAAACTTTCCTCGTATGAAATAACGTATACGCAGTGGATTCCTCTGTTTATTTTTTTCTCTTCGAAACTTCAAAGAGCTTTAAAAAATTAAATTGATGAGCAAATGAAAAACTAAGTATCCAGCATTACTAAATATAATATATAGTATATAAAAATATGTGTATATATAAATATATATAAAAAATACTGTATAATATAGCACGTGAGCATGTAAAATTTTTCCTGCATAACAAAAGAAGTGTATTTTTGTCGCACGGTGTTATCTGCTCAGTGGACGATGGAAAGACGAATCACTTAAAATTGAAACAAGATCTAATTATATTCCTATTTGAACTATCTCGATTTAAATAAGGTAAATGTCGTTTTCCCCTTCTATATTTTAGACGTTACCTGATCAAAATTATGCTCGTTATAAATAGAGGGCGGACATTCTTTATTCCGAAGACTGCTGCCTCATTGGAACGCAGTAGTCGTAAACACATTTCACATAGCCAGTAATTATGAATTTTATGATGTTTAGCTTTTCAAATCATCCCACCTGAAAGTATGCAAAATATAATAATAAAAATACCCTCACATTTACTTGGAAGCACTGGCCTTAGTAATATTTCGTTTATGAGCTGGCGGCTAAAAACAAAAGCGATTAAAATCCATTAACTACTTTTCGAAACATTTTAATTATCGCATTTCCCTCTTTGGAATAGGATAGTACTAAATATGAAAATATGATATTATATTACTTATTTGGAACCTTATCAGCGAGGCTTCAGACCTGGGAAATCTACTACCGATCAGAATTGTCATGCACCATCTCTTTGTCGATTTTAAAGGCGCTTTCGACAGCACGACAAGGATATAGCAAAAGCCACAATGTCTAAAGTTGTGATCACCGTATACTAATGCGGCTGTGTAAAATTAGGTTGAGCAATATTGATGTTTATAAAATATCGCATCGGACAAAACACTCGCTATTATGAGAAGAAACGATTTTCGAGCTTTGTTAAACTTGGGCGGAATTACTTATGAGGTGCATCGCGTGCATCAAGAAGAAATTCGCTTTTTAAGTTGTATAAAATCGTCGTATTATCTTTGATTCCTCTTACCATAGGAAAGATTTCAATAAAATGAGGGTTGGCTTGAAATGGAGACAACCGGCTTTGAGAGTAGCTGGAAAGATGGAGTGCTCTCTCCAAATATAGCCGTTTGCTACTATCTATATGACAACGCGTTCGTTCGCACATTTTCGAAAATTTTTTGCTACTTGGCGCAGTGCAAATTAAAGTTATTTTATAATCGTATTTTAATAAGTTTTTTAATAATATAAAGTGTTTTTAATAATATAGGTAAAGTGTTTTTATTAATATAAAGTGATTTTAATAATATGAAGTGTCTGCGAAAGTAAAACAATTGAGATCAGTGTTTATCTTCACAGGCAAATGGCGTTGTGTGGTTAAAAAATTTAAAAACTAACTTTAAATAACTGGAAAACTAAAGTTTTCCGGCAGCTAAGAGTGGATATATATACACTGCTGGTCTTAGGTTAGACGCACCACCGTTTTTTTTAAACAAAATCAATTATTTATTACCATGCTTGTTCTAATTGTCCAAAATGCTTTTCTTATCAAAGTGCGAATCTTGTTCGAAAAAAAAATGTTGACAGCTGGTGGATTTGCGAAAAAATAACTGTACATTCGGAGATTATAGAAATTTCTATGACAATCACACGTGTTTTCGGTTGGTCATTGAATTAGACGCAGCTAAAATTTCTTCGTATTGCGTGGACAAGTGTAAACTTTCTATTGCAAAAATATCAAAAATAAAAAAATAAAGTGTTTTCGAGCTACATTTGAAGAAAAAAATGGGAAAAGCTGCTGTTATGAGCTTATTGGAACGTGAAAAATAGACTTTCTTCACTCACAAGGACTATCCAATCGGAACATTGCCAAACAAATAAATCGCAGCTCCAGAACTGTTGACAGATATTTGAAGGGTCCAGAGCCATATGGAAATAACTTCAAAGGTGGGAAAAGGCACTATCAAAACCAGCAGTACGCCAAATTGTTAGAATTGCTTCGAATTCGACTAAATCTGCTGCTAAGATCAAGGAATTGGCCGGAGTAAAAGCAAACCTATAAACTGTTCAGCGTACGATCAGAAATGCAGAACACCTGAAGCGTTTAAAAAATCAAGAAAATACCCCCTTTGAACGCAATACGTAAAGAAACCCGGCTTCAATTCGCGAAAGAATACATGACGTGGACTGTCCAATCTGACACTCGACTAAATGATTGGCGTTCAGTTGTATTTACTGATGAAAAACGTTTCAATTTAGATGGTCCTGATGGATTTCAATATTATTATCACGATTTGCGGAAAGATGAGCTATATTTAAGTCGCCACCATAGCCGAGAAGGGGGAATAATGGTGTGGGGTGCTATCACGTTTTATGGAACAATTGACTTGATTTTTATCGATCAGAAGATGAACGGCGATCGCTTCAAAACATTGTTGGATTCCGTATTTCCAAAATTAAAGGATCTTTGGACCAATTCTGGATTTTTCAACAAGACAATGCTCCTATTCATAACTCTCGAGTAGTAAAATCTTTTATTTCGAGTCAAAACGTTAATATCATGACCTGGCCACCATATTCTTCAGATCTTAACGTAATTGAAAATGTTTGGGGCTGGCTAACACGGAAGGTATACGAAGGAGGAAAGCAATATGAAGATAAGGAAACATTAACTGCAGATATTAAACGTGCTTGGAGTGAGATTTTCTTGAACTACATAGATTCCTTGTATCATTCTATGAAGGACCGGATTTTTGAAGTTATTACTAACAAAGGGGGCAGTACTCATTACTGAAATTATTATTTTTTTTGTTTCAAATAAATCAAACAGTAATTTAAGTTAAAATCCAAATATTTTTCTTATAAAAATTAAAAAGCCAAAGTTCATCTATTCTAATGACCAAGAAAAATTCGCCTTATTTTAAGAAGCTTTAAGAAAATGTTTGAAAAATACAATTTTGTTAAATATGTATAATCATTTGAATATTATATTTAAAGTATCAATAATAAGAAATGTTTTTGCATATCAACTTCTTTTCTATCGTCCTTTAATAAATAAATATGAAGCAAAGTTGTATGCAACTAAACGTGCGTCTAACCTAAGACAAGCAGTGTATGGTAGAGAGGGGAGGGTCCCAGGACTCCAACCGTAGAACTAGCACTTTTACGCCCGAAATCGGTTGCCTCCATTTCAGAGTTTCACCAAAAATTTCAGGTTAAAACAATCTAAAAATAATTACATTTTAGGAGATTTAATATAATTGACAACAACATGTCGCGTCTACGTGACTTAATCTGGTTATCTATTATCTGTGTTTATCTCAGCTTGTTTGAGTAAAGCAAATGCAGCTCTGCTGTCAACAGCTGATAATGCAATTATAGAATTGCAAGTTTCCGATAAAATATACAATATTCAATAAAAAATTAAAAAAAACAGATATATTTTTAATTTATGTTGTATAGTTAATGTTATTGTGCAAATAATTATTACGCAAATTTAATAACCCGTTGAGGGCTATCCTACAATGTCCATTAATTCCGGCTGCATTGAAGATGAGCGTAATAAGATACCAAGAATCATGACGTTCCGGCCTAGCTATGAGGAATTCAAGAACTTTTCCAGTTATGTTGAATACATGGAACGTCGTGGGGCTAATTTAGCAGGCTTAGCGAAAGTGATACCACCACGAGAATGGGTTCCACGCAAAACTGGATACCACATAGACAATATTAACATGACTATACCAGCGCCCATATGCCAAGTAGTATCAGGTAAGCATTGTAGATTCGTTTTCTCTTTTATTTATTTATTTCTTTGTCTAGGTAAGCAAGGTGAATATCAACAAATTAATGTTCAAAAGCGTTCTATGACCTTGCGGCAGTTTAAAGAAATGGCAGAGTCAGAACGTTACCAAACTCCGAGACATTTTGATTACGACGATTTAGAACGGAAATATTGGAAAAATGTAACCTATATTGCACCATTCTACGCAGCAGATGTAAAAGGTTCTCTAAGCGATACGGATTTGCGAATTTGGAATATAAATTGCCTTGATACTATATTAAATTATGTTAATAAGGACTATGGCATTGAAATTGATGGCGTAAATACAGCTTATCTGTATTTTGGAATGTGGAAAAGCTCTTTTGCATGGCATACTGAAGATATGGATTTGTATTCCATAAACTACCTCCACTTCGGTGCCCCAAAAACTTGGTATGCTATACCACCCGCATATGGTAGACGTTTAGAAAAATTAGCGAATCGACTTTTTTATGAAAACTATCAGAATTGTAATGCGTTTCTGCGCCATAAAATGACACTTATTAGCCCACAAGTGTTGCGTCAAAATAAAATACCGTTTAATAAAGTCACCCAAGAAGCGGGTGAAATCATGATAACATTTCCTTTTGGTTACCATGCCGGCTTCAATCACGGTTTTAACGGTGCAGAGTCAACAAATTTCGCATCTAAACGCTGGATTGAATATGGCAAACGTGCAAGCATATGTAATTGTCGCAAGGACATGGTTAAAATATCTATGGAAACATTCGTTCAGCGCTACCAACCCGAGCGCTATGAAAACTGGCTTAAAGGAATTGATTTTGGTTGCCATCCGGAAGAACCTGGAAAAATTTGCGCAGCTCCTCCACCCACCATCAACAAATATCATTATTCAAAGAGGTATGGATTTGACATGTCTCGTTTCTTGTTTTTTGTTAATACATTTTTATAAATAGAAGACGGTCAGAGTCAACCGAGTCGATAGCATCACAAAGTACAACTCAAAAAACTAAAGATGCAATGCAGAAACGTGGTTGTACTTCACTAGCTGTACAGGAAGATGCTGCCACGAATGCGTGCTTTGCGAAAGTGCCCAAAATTATATTAACAAAGATAGATAGCGCCAGCAGTAAAAATTTAGATGTTAATGCAATAGCAATGGTGCGCCTCAAAAAGATTTGGAATAATATCCCATGCGAGAAGGACGGTAAGAATTTGCTTACCAATGGCATAATAAAAAATACCAAACGAATGCGTTTTCAAACGAAAACCATCAAACTGGATGACGAAGACTAGTCTTGCGAAAAAATTTATATGCTCGTATAGTATATAAGAATTATGTATTTAGAATATGTTTTATATACGTATGATGAGACTGTTACCTCAATTAGTGTATTAAGACCACGGCAGTTCTAACAAACAATTCAGATAGAATTTCAATACTTCTAAAATAGATTTATATGTATACATAGTAGTAGTAGAATTTCAATTTCAGAAAGTTTTTCGTACCATCAAACAAATTTTATAAATATAGGTTCTTGGCAATGTTTTACGATTGGACTTTAAAAATCTAAATTCATACCTATGTATCAGCGTTAATACTCGTATACTGAGCTTTTGTAATAATTTTATAAGCGAGGCAATAATGCATTTGATTATTTTTCTTCAATCCAATATTCGCCACACATAAAGTTGTATAAATAGTATCGATGATATATTATATATACAAAAATCATTTATTATATTTACTAATAGGATATTCACATGAGTATGCCGTAAGTTCCACTGTCTTGAGAACGCCTTCTTTAGTTGGGATGCGCTCGATATTTTTTTGTTCACAATCTTATACAATTGCCATAGAAAGTATTTTTCTTAAATGTTTTAAATATATACTATAGGTACATATTATTTTGTTTTTTATTTTATTTTTATCTGTGAAATTCTTACAAGTCTAATAATTTATGCTATAATATATTTCAATTAAAAATAAATATAAAAATTTAGTTAAGAAATATTAAAAACATATGTACATATTGTAGATATGTACCTATAAATCCTATTTTACGGATGCTAACAACGGTCTTCACAATCAGGATGTGAGGAAAGCCCAAGACTTATGAGATTTCTAAATATTTTCAGATCATTCATATTTTTTAACACAGGAAAATATTTAAATAGTAGTAAATGTATACCTTCACGCTCGACAAGGTGACTTAAGGAAATCAGAGAAAGGCTCATGAAAAATGTTTTTTTCTAAAAGTATGTCCGATTTTTGAGTACTCAAAGTCGAGCTATCATTTATACATATACACATATGGTAAATAAAATAGGTACGCTGCCTTTGTCTATCGATTTCCTTGTGCCGCACGGAAATCTTTAAAGCTACTATTGCAATTTCGCTTTTTTTACAAATAGCATCACTACTTCGTTGTGAATTTAAAATACACTTTATATTAAGTTGCGAATCGGTTATTTTCATAAAGGGTAATTTTGCGTGGCCACTAAAAGGTACTTCGTGGTGTACTTTTGCATTTTTAATTAATTAATTAAGTGAAAATATTGAATATAACGTAAGTAGCGAATGAGATAATTCATTTAATAACTAATAATTAATATGAATTTCTTCCGGTAAAAAACGGTACACTAGACAGGGCTAATATACTGGGTCGGCAGCCTTTGGTCGGGAAAAACCCGAGTCATTCCGGTAACGTAGAACCGGCTGCCAGGGTTCTGCACCTTCAACACCTGCACGACAAGGCTCACATGCTCCCTGTAAAGGAGCACAACAAAATGCTCGGCAAGCAGTTTCTGCTAGGGTGTTACTGCAGGCCTCACCCATGCAGACACCTGCTTGTGCCTGAGCAACCTCCCAGGCACATCAGGAGACATCTCCTTAATTACGTGGACGAGATCCAGGAAAAAACTGACAGACCACTCCAGGATCAGACAGTGTACAGACAGGCCATAAACGACATTCATCGGGAGACCCTTACCACCTTCTTAAGCTCCCGACCCCCGAATGCCGTTATCGGAGTCCAACCACCACCTATCGCAGACGAAGAGCTCAAGCTTCCCCGAGAGTCCCGCGTAACTTTGGCACTATTACGTTCTGGATACTGTAGCAAGTTAAACTCCTACCTATCCAGAATCGACCCCGGCATACCAAACATATGACCGGCATGAGAAGGCACCCCGCACGACACTAACCACCTTTTCACATGGCCTATAAAACCCACTCATCTAACACCTCTCTCCCTCTGGACCCAACCCATCGAAACAGCTAGTTTCCTGGGCCTACCGTTAGATGAGCTAGACGAACACGACCGGTAACTACACTACACTGACAGGGCGAAGATACTGCTACAACAACAACAACATGAATTTCTTCCAAATCTGGTTCGTGCGCAGTATTACTTAGTTGAGGACCAGAGACTTGTTGTCAATCTTCGAAAATCACAAAAATCGTAGAAATTCATCGCTGAGTCATTTGGACGGTGCACAAATTTTGTTTTAAATGCCCTTAAGCCCAAAAAATCCACTGAACGACATGGTAAAGTAAAACAGCTTGCACCACTCATAATTTAATTGTGACTCTTGCCAAGAGGCATCTCTTTAAGTCATCAAAAAGCATTGCAGCTGAAATCAGCAACGTAATATCGGCGAAAACTGTACGGAGCCGATTGTACAACATAAACCTACCAGGCAGAATAAAGTTTTTCTATTGGAACAAGCAATTTTGAGGAAGAGGAAACGTTTTGCCCAAGAGCTCAACTCATGGTGTGTACCCTGTGGTATGAAAAAATTGTATACACACTTTGGAGCGATGAAACTAAAATTTATTTATTTGGAAATGATGCTGTACGAAATGTCAGATGTTATAACGCGGATCACAAAAAAATCAAGCACGGTGGCGGCAGCGTAATGATTTGGTTATTCTCCATACTAAGCACTTATGTACCTCATAACCAAAAAAAACGGACAAATTTATTTACAAGGATATATGTACTTCAAGAGCTGATGCTAACATTTGCTGAGGAGAATATGCCACTTCGGTGGCTATTTATGCAGGACAATGATCCAAAACCCTTCTCAATGTGAATGGATTTTACAAAATAATTTTAAAGTTATGTATTGGCCAAGACAGTCTCCCAACCTAAATCCCATTGAAAACCTTGAGGAGGTTTAAAGAAGCGATATGGCAAAGAATCAAAGAACTATGGTATTCCACTCCCACAGAAACCTGCCGTTTGATTATCAATTTTATGCGAAATCGAATACAAAAAGCCATTGTCAATTCTTATGGACACAGTGGTTATTGATTAAACTTCGATAATTAAGAGAGCATTTTTAATACAATCACTAAGTCATTTTGGTTTCGTATATATTTCTATTTCGTATCAAATGAATATTTACTTTTGTTCCTATTGTCACTAGTTTAAGTTTTAAACTATTTTTGAATTATTATTTTAATTTGCCACAGTAATCTATGAAATATAAACCACGTATAATTGTATGTTTGTTAGTATTAATTTAAAAAAGTTGCATTTTTCGTATGAATGTGGGGGGTACCCATTTTAATGACCATATGTGTATATACTTGTGCTCATCGAAATAGCTTTGTATTTGTTGTAACTGTATAAAAAACAAAACTGGTATCTACGTAGAAATTTACTAAGAGCAAATACCGGAAACTGTCATACGGTTTGAGAAAACTGACGAAGAAAGTTTTAAGTCGATTTACAGTCGGTACAGAAAGCTGTGCTTACATAATTAACGACATAGAATTATAAGGAAATGATATAAAAAGTTAGAAAACGTCACGCGTCAGGACCAGAAATCGAAATGAAGGTAGGCACAATGTTAGTCGACTACCATTAATGGCACTGAATGAGAGGTATTTGAAAAAAAAAAAAATAATAATAATTTAAATATTTTCGTTAAATAGTCAGATATGAACACCTGATATTTAATATCCACTAGCGGTAACTGGCCACGGCGCCTTGTAAATGTTAAATGAAAACCCTTTTTACATTCTAGGATAGTCACTTAACATCGGTGAATATTATTCAACACTCATGATGAATTCTTAACATAGAGAACCTATGCGGAATTAGTTAGAGAGTAGTTGCAGTACGAAAACCGACGAGCAGTTATAAAGAATGAATGAAGCAAAATTACTTCTGGTCACTGTAAGACACCAGTACGCACAATGAGCAAGCGTTGTAGGGAAAATTCTAGTCTAAAAAAATACGGGTTTTGAACAAAACGAAAATTTGAAATGTTTTTATTATCGTAAGTACGAACACTGCATCAACATGAAGAATAATTAAGTTTTCTAATTTTAATGTAAACATTTAACTTAAGAAAACTAAAATATTGAATTTTAAGCCATTTCCTCAATTTACCAATAAAATTCAACTTTCAAGAATATCGTCATATCGTTTGTCTGAGCACAAGTGTATGTACATACATATAAGTAATTGAACTTTATCAATTTCACAAACGGCCATTAATTTGGGTGTGTATTCGATACTAAAAAAAGAACGCAGATATGTGTTTGTGTTAGTGGCACCATGATGAACTCCTAAAAGGGCTTGTCAATAGATCTGCGCGACAGTCCATTGGAATATTTGCTTATTAAAATTTTATGTATTAGTATTGATTGAAGTAAGTTTTAAGGCTAATAAAAATTTATAATAAGTGATTTATAGGATCAGGCTAGCGTTTACCATTGTGGTTTCAATAAATCTAATTCCTTATTAGGAGAGAATAATTGAATTTTTCAATGATTTTAGGTTCTATAGGGGCTTAAGTTTAATATTTGCTGTAAATTTAAAAGCAGCTTAACTGACACTAACTCTTAACTGACGGACTCCAATTGCATGATATGAAAATGAGATTTCCGCTAACCAGTGACCAAAACCAAGCCATTGATAAAATGCCCTCTATTTCGATTATTTCCTAAAAACGAAACGTCCAGCTGTGTACTTTTATTACAAATGATCCCGTTTTCCTCCACACATCCATGTATAATATGTAAGTATGTATAATTGTAAATGCCCACACACATTTGTAAAATTTTTATAATTTAACACAAAATAAAGTATACAATTATAAATACTCCGAAGAAAAGTTTTTATTAACGCTGGGTTTGGTGTATATTGAAAGGTGAGCAATGTTTGAGACAAATATTTTAATGAAATCCGACTGTTTTGTTTCAGATGTGACACAGTTTCTTAGATAACATAAAATTGAAGTCTCCAACGTTTTTTTTTTTTTTAACATTTCTATAATTCATTAAATTATTATTATTCTATGTTTTGTTTTTTGTGCAATGAAGGCCCTGGTAGGGTTTTATTGTATATATCCCCTATAAATAATAATACCCTTTTTTTGTTAAAAAATCAACAATAGTAAGATTTTGAATGCACTCGAATATCTTTTGTTTTTAATTTTCTCTCAAAATCCTTCTGTTAAAATAAAAATCATACGTTTCTTGTTTCCCTTAAGTTAATAAATTTCGCCCAAAAAAATAAATAATAATCAGGCAGTGGTCAGAAAATTTCAATGAAGTTCACTAAATTACGGAACCTGTTTGAATAATCGTCCAAACTAATTTCCTTTTTGATTTGAATCACAACATGCATTGAAGTGTTTTCCAACATAGGCTTCCCTTTAGACCACAGACGAATTGGCAACAAGCTAATTGGGTTCGTATAATAGTTCGCAATACCTCTTAAATTCTATATATCTATATTCGCTTAAGGATAGACAACGGAAACATTGATAAGTTGGATCTAAACTCCCAAACGATGGTATGCAAAAACCCTTTTTTAGTTTATTGCATATATATGCTGACACCCTTTATTGGGTGTTTGGGCGAGCTCCTCCTTCTATTAGAGGTTGATGTTTTCTCAATGATGGAGGTTAATTTTATGTCGCCTCCGAACGGCAGAGATGGCTTTTTAGAAGAGATTTTTTTGGGCAGAAAAACACTTGGAGGTTTGTCAATGCCTGCCGAGGGGCGACTGTTATTAGAAAAAACCTTGTCTATTGCTTAGCCATTCGGCTAAAGCGGCCGCCCTCTTTGAATAGGTGCATATATGAATTTGTGGCAATCTTGACATCTCGGCCTGACATTGTCGCCCATATCAAACTCGTTTGTCTAAATGAAATATATACATATGTATATGAAAATTAATACGAAATCTGAATCAGAACTATTTTCGAAAATTTCCAATAATCTGAAATTAAAAAACAAAAATGTAACCGTAACCTCAGTGAGAAAAATTTTAGTTATCTAACATTTTATCAGTCAAAAAGCCACCCTATTCAATACCTGTTTCCAACTCCATTATACTTATTTGTAATTTTTTATAACAGTTATACTGGAGTCGTTCTTTTGTGAACGAAATCCTCAGCAACCTATGTGTCTTTTATGTGCGCTTGGTAATTGAGGTAATTGAAAAAATAGATTTGGCAAATTCCCACCGATGATTTAAAGGGATCAAGAGAAAGTAGACCGCAATTCAAATTCAGTGCAGCTCGGCATTCACGCCATATTTAAACATATGCATTGAAAATTACTTATTTTATTTTATTTTATTTGCATTACATATCCGATGAATCTAATAATGAAAAACATACAAGTAAGCTCAATTAGCAAGTAATTTAACTTCGAATTAAACTGAATGACCACATGAGCGTGATTTTTTTTATTGTTTAACAGAAAATTGAAATATAAAATAATTATCATCGCGATGCACGAGTTGTTTTTATGTGCAGTTGTGATTGAGTTTACTGACTTCAATGATTTAAGTAAAACATTTATGCCAAATAACTGTAAGTATCCTTCTGTCCCTCCATACGCTCCAGATACTCCTTTTCGATCAGAATATCAATGCATTTCTTAATCACCTGCACCTTAGGTTTGAAGCGAGACGCCAACTGGTTGAGTACCTCGGTAATAAGCTGTGTATGGTTAAGCTTCTTACGCATTTTCATTATTCGTACAATGGCGGCTTGTATAAGCATTTTACGATCTTCCTCAATATGCTTATGAATTGCTTCTTGCTCCACTTTGAGCTCAGTCTTTAGTGGTTGATTGATGTTAATACGAAGCTTCTTGTTTTTATAATCCAAGAATAACTCCATCACAGAGTTGGGATTGAGCGAATTCTCATCATCAGCGCAAACAAGCAGCTTTGCTTTCATTAGAATCTGCAGCACCTGTAGATCGTTTAGAAGACAGTAAATAAATGTAACATGTAAATGTAAAAAAACATTACCTGTTTCAGATGTTCTAAGCTAATTTGGGTATTTTCTTGCAATTGTTGTAAAGTAAATTTTGTTTGGTCATTGAATTGTAAGAGCACAGCCATTTGAAACGTGCTTGCCTGCAAGGTATACCGATTTCGGAAACAATTTGTAACCAAATCACCCTTGCACAAATTATACAGCCAATTCAGTTTGCGGCCTGAATGCCGATTAGCATAGAATTCATTAAACTGTTGTACAGAACGCTCCAATTCTGAGGGCAACAAAAATGTGGTGCTCTGGTTAAATGGCCACGAACCCGATGACAATACTTCAATGCTAAAATCTATTTCTTGTGGTATTCTTGAGTTTACTAAATGTTGCTTGAAGCTTGCATTCAAATCCTTGGATAACCCAATATCTTGGAACATGCGTTGCAACTTAATGGTGTATTCATAACCGCAAGTTTGCTTCAATTTGGAAATCATTATCGCCTCGGCATCATCAGAAGCAGATGTATGATATACCAGACGTTTGGCAAGCATTTTTGAGTAAAACTTTTGGAATACGTCCTTGTCCTCAATGTATTTAAAAACTACCATTACTTGGTTCAGATTATCTTCGAGTTCCTTATCTTCGGGATTCTTGGAAGATTTCTTCAGCAACAAGTCACAATATTTGGCAAGCAATTCTGGTGATTTGTTGGCGCTAATTGCCTGTGTTACTTCGTTCAAATTAATGAATTTCTCGCATGCCTTGTCAAGTGCTGCCACAAAACCATTGTCGTTGTTAAAGGCCACCACCACGAGACCATGGTATTTCTTATGTACTTCTAATATGGTTTGCACGTACAATTTAGGATCGTTGGCTGCTTCGGCACCAGCTTTCTTTATGGCCTCTGTGCCTTGCTCTAATATGTGATCACCCAGTATACGCTTAAGATCGGCTAAATTTTCCGGATTACGTGCAACTAAACTGTACATGCGTTTTAAATCATCATTTTTATTGTCGTTAAGAAATTTCTGAAACTCCGCACGAAATCTCTCCAGGTGCTTCTCAATTAATGCCTGTTAAACGGGATATTAAAAAAATTAAAACTATATAAAATTACTAATTTAAATATATGGAGTGAACATCATACCTGTTCGCACGTCTTGATCAATATATTATGTGTGCTCTCATGTAAATAAGAAAACTCGTCACGATTCACTCGTTTGCTTTCTTCGTCAAGACGATCTTCCACATGTTTCAGATAATCAGATACTGAATAGCTGCTAAGATACACCTCAGATTGTTTTTTGTAAAACTCTGCAGTTTTCTTAATAAATTTATTCTCAAAGTGCTCTCTGTAAACGGACAATTTCTTGGAATTATCAGAGTCTGATTCTTCTTCATTGAAGCCCAATTCGACGTATGAATTTATGACACTCTTAATGAGGTGGCGATTTATAGTTTGAGAGTTACGTTCCTCTTCAATGGATCTTAATACGGCATTTGTAACTGATTCATTCAGGGTTCTGAACAGATTTTCCTTCCACGTGACCAAGGCTAGTCTATATACGTCATAAATACCTTTCTGACCTTCCTCGCATTCTCTTTTCACCCAGTGTCTGTTTAAATAACTGCAAATGCCATTTAAAACCTTGCTAGAAAACTGATACGATTCCCATTGTTTGGTGTAGTGTGTCAGCAGTATTTCTTCACCCTCAATATTATCAAACGCCTTTTGTAATCCGGTTAAATAGGTTTTGAGGAACTCTTTGAGACGGTCATATAGCTTCTTGCCGACCAACTGTGCCCCACCTGCCCGTGCCGTCGACCGTTGCACAGTATTCACACTTGTGCAATAGTTATAGACGTATGTGTACAGGTGCATATACCGATCGGTCGAGAGGTTAGATTTTTCTGGCTGAAACACTTGCTTAATGCCATCCTCCAGATCGTTCCATATTTCATCGAGACTTGTTGGTCTCACTACGGCGTTGGGACGTTGCATTTTCTTGGCTAGGGGCGTTGATGCGCAAGAAGTGATGCGTGTAGACGTCGCAGATTGAGGCGATAACGGTGCTTGCTGCTCGTTCGCTTGTCTTTTTAGGGCCTTGGTCCTCTTTATTTTTGTTGACCTTATGATTGGATAATCTCTGAATAAATTAAAAACTAAAAGAAAGTTATATACTAAGTATATACGTATATAAACATGTGAATTCAAAAATCCGTAATTATAAAAATGAACCTTCAATTTACCTAAAAACAAAACAATTTATGCTCAAATGTCTTTGTTTAAACTAAAGTTTTTCTGAGGGCAAAAAGTTAGGAAATATAAACGATGACTTTTCTTTTTCTACTTATTTTTTTCTGTTGCCATATCGTGTTTTTTAACGTATTCGTAAAGTTTTATATATTTAAATATGGAATTTTTACGATGCCAACGATATTTCTAAATTTTATATCACTAGCTTCACAAGCTCTGTCAATTCAAATTGCTATTATTTTTGCATAAAGATTGATTTTCCCTTTATAATAGTGTACACAAAAACATCTGGCAACAGCCTTCCAACTTTCCAATTTAATTAATATTACCTTGTATAAGCTATATTTTTCTCACTCATACTAACATATTACTACTCCATATGGAATGAGGAAGTAATATGATAAGAAAGAGATACCTTGATTTTGCAAACACTTTCCGAAACAATTTAATTTTAACTTTTTTCCCAATTCTAACTACAAAGGTTTACAAGTTTTGCTGGGGTCAACAATTTTGTGACCTCGGTGCAGTTACTTGGCTTCCAATTTGCAGTTAAATATGGTATTAAATTTTCTGATTTTTGCATTACACTACACATTATATTCCAATTCAACTAGATTAATGAAAACCATGAAAAATAACCCCACATACGAGCTTATATATGCACATATGTACATGCATATGTATGTTCACGAACAAGCATTACCAATTTGTTTTTTCTAGAGTATGCACATTTCTTAATGTTCATAACTACAATATTATTTATTTTCAATTACCTTTTACACTATTAATTTAGTTCTACTGGTATACTTTCAATATTTTATAAATTTGTTGTGGAAATAGTTCACGCATAATTGTCTTTGTATACAAAAATGAAATGATTTCTTATGCCTTCACAAAACGATGACACACGACACACAATCACGCAAGTATACAGTACAGTCTTGTTTCAAGTGGGCTTTCATTTTATGGGAAATAGTTTGGAATAAATATGCCTGCCACGGATTTAATCTATCTTTTCTAATTTATCAGACTTACTTCTTAGTGCCTTATACAACTTCGACGCTACTAGTTTAGAAAATGTTGAATATTACATCTATATTGATTGAAATAAGACATTTTTTTAAACAATTTAATTATACATTTTCAAAGAAATTGGGTAGCACACGTATTTCCATGCATTGGAAATACGTTTTAAGGATGCCACACTTAATTACGATCAAGTTTAGTGTATTTTTAAATCAATGGTATATTTTATGTTATATTAATTTTCCACAGATGATTAATGGAATTGTAAATCAGTTATATTTTTTAAATATTTTACAATAATAGAGATATTGGTCACAATAATATATTTCAAACATAAATAAAGCGGTTGAGGTACATTGGAAAGTCGGTGTTACCATACTTTGTATAATTTCAAACATAAAACTTATTTTTGTAATTTAAAAGGTATATTCACGTATTCCTCGGACTAAAGGTGCTGGCCCAATGCAGGCTGGCTTTGCCTGCTTGATTTCGATAACAAAATAAATTAATGGCAGGTGTGCTCAATTCCTAATATCAAGCAAGAAGATTAGAAAGAAAAGATTACGCCTTCCGGACTCGATGTGTCGTCGGGCTCCGTGAATAAACAAACGAAAGGAATGCCAAGCAAGCACATCCAGGCTGCATTGGGCCTGCACCTTAAGTTTAGTGATACTGTCAGAGCGAGAGAATAACGCTAAACAGTGCGGAATAGCTTTTTTGTCAAAAATGGTAGCTTCTGACAACTACAACATAAATATGAGAATTTATTTACAAAATGAGGAAAATTAATAAACAAGTAACACGGCATCCAATAAAAACAAACAAACGACATCTACTTAAATTTAAATCCTCTCCCTTTAGGTTAATTAACTATTTAGGCAAACGTTATTTCGTCGCCACTGGAATTCGCTTCACTTGACAGTTGTTGTTGTTGTCATAAAGTTGGTTCCGATTTCAGCTAATACTTCCGTTCCGCCAGCTTCCTGAGATACTTGCTATAATTTCAAGTTCTATATACATACATACATATGTGTGTGTATGTCCCCACTCACATCGCATGCACATTTAAATATGCAAATATCAAACGCCACACTCCTGAATACCCCAAATAAAACGAAGAGAGCAAATGTTATTACGGAGTAAATAATGCCAAATAACATGCATTTAAATATTTTTTAAACACCTATAATTATATTCATAAATATTTTATTAGTATCACAAATTGGTTTCGAGTAGAATATATCAAACGAAAAATAGTCTTACATGATATTCGTGTCTACCTTAGCAAAGATTTCAGAACCATCGAATAAATATTATATAGTAACATATCAGGCAATTCAAAAACGTTATGTTGATAAGAATATCGTTTAACGTAAGATAAGTGACATTTTAGTGTACTCAAATCTCATAATATTCGAATTTGTTGGCGACTAAGTTCAAACAAAGTTTGATCTTCATCATCACTATTACCATCTTCAATAGAAACTGGCAGAGGTACCAACTCTTGTGTACTGCGATCCCCTTGTACTCCATATTTACGTTCTGCACGTGATAAACGTAGCCTGTAAATAATCAAATTCCTAAAAAATCATTTATAAATTATATTTTTCAAGTAGCATAGTCACCTATATACTCTTACTACAATAAAGAACATTGCAACACCACTAAGCGTAAGAAATATGTAGAATCCTTTTATATATGAATCTGGTATATCATTATCATCAAAGTTGAGATTTGCAGGCTTTAAATGGTATTTTGTTTCTTCAGCTATATTTAGCAAATGCTCTTTGCGTATTAACGTTTTTTGATTTGGCGCACGAGATGGCAGTTTCTGTTGCTCTCCCACATCCGTACTGCCTTTGTCAGCAGTTGCTGCACTTGCATTTTTTGCTGTTGCTGCTTCTTGCTTACTAACTTCAATTGCTTGTTTAGGGCTTATATCAGTGGCGACAATATGTAACTCAGTTTCATGGTTTTTTACATCTTCTTTCACAACTTCGCTATCTAGGGGAAGATCTTTCTTTATTGTCTGGTTCGACGCAGCTATGTTGTTAACAGTTATCACCAGTAAACACAACAGCAGTAAACTACAGTTATCAACTAATTTTAGTAATTCCATTATATGTTTTTATACGGCTCCTGCAAAATATTATTTATTTCATTTGGAATTAGTATAACTTAATTATCATATATCCACCTTTGTAAAATACACAATCCAATCACACATCATTTTCGCTTGTAGCGAAACAAATGTTTTCTTATTGAAAATAGTGATGCCACATTTAAAATCTTTTGTTAGAGATATTCAAGAGTAAAATGTAAAACAGTGTTACCACTATCAAAACCTTATGTTTTATAAGTCGTTTGCATACGACAATTTTGCATAGCAATTCACACGTTTTTTACTAACCGGTTAATTCGGCGTTTCGTTGTATTTCACGGAAGAATGCAAAACCTAATCACACAAGAGCGTACAATTCGAAGAAAATTATTTTCATTTCGAGATTTTGGCAAGGGTTTTTAAAATCTTATTATAATCTACGCCGCACTCAATTGTAAGCCCAAACAAATCGAAGCCGGAGGAAGTAACTTATGCCTAACAATACAAACGTTGGCTGCTTCCATTCGTTCCCACGACAGTCGGTTCTACGTAATTGAAATGACCCGGATTTATACCCGGCCAAGGACTGTTACTTCAGCAGCATTCCCTGTATATCCATGGGGAATGTTTGTGTTGCAACAACAACAACACTGTTTAAAAACTGCCCGGACGCCTAGATTACACAGTAGATTTTTTTTCTTTTTTAATTTTTTTTCAATTGTCTTTAAAGCATTGCCTTGTGTATATCCAAGGTTAAAATTCAATTCGCTCATTATATTTTTTACAAATAAGGTCCAAGATAAAGTAAGTGCCAAGACTTACGAAGGGAATTCTTACACAAAAAATTAATTGGATTATAAAAAAATTTAGAATAATCCTAATTTCTACAGTACTGAGATCTTCCAAATCATTAAAAAATTGTCTACCTAAATTGGTGAATCTATGCCTAGATAGAGTGGAAAATGGCGATATAGTATCTTCCTCATATGGACAGTTTCTGCAGAAGTCATGTGTTTGCACGCCCATCCCCTGGGATAATAAGAATCAGTTCAGATTGTTTTTTTTTGATTGGTGGATACAGTTGGTTGTGTGGCCTTGGCTGTAAATGTAATTGAAAGCCCACTTTATTTAGTACATTTTCCCTGAATTTTTCTACAATGAATTGAAAGCAGCAATAATTTGATAATTTACCGGCCCTTAACTCTATATCGGTGATTTCGATTCGCTATGTGTTAGCGAGTGGCGAATAGATGAAACAACTGGCATACATAAACATATGTTGGCATCACTGCATCTATCAAAAATAATATTTGTTTGGAAGAGCCTAATTAATATTAGTGAGACCGTGTTCATACAGGGAAACATTTGTTGCTTCAACGCGTTACTATCTTTTATTTTTATATATTTTTTATTAACTCATCTCAAAGCATAAACAGAATAACGTTTAGCTATTACAATGAGTACAATATAAAGATATTAACGAGCAATTTTCATCAAACAAATAGGAGAAAGAAAAGCTACGGTGCCTCAATATTTATAAATTCAAAATGAATGGACAGCTGCTACTGTATGACTAAAACGGTTTATGCTCTGAGCCATGGCACGCTTCTTCACCACATAGTATGGATCATGGAAGATGTTCCTCAATACTTACTAATATCAGTGGAGACATTTGAAAATAGTGAGTTATAGTGCCCATTTACACGATGTCTCCACTGGAAGGGAAACATTTTGTTCGGGGGTGAAGGACGGCCGCGGAAGAGGGAAGGGAATTTGTCTCCTGTACTGGCGACACGCTTTGCTCTTCTTATTCGTATTTCCAATCTTAAAGCAATTTTTGACAGTTGCTTCATTCGTTTTCAGATGAGAGTTATACCAGTTTTATGAGGTATAAAAGTATTCGCTAGTAGCCAGTCTTGTTGGATAACTTTTTTGTTGCTACCACATGCAAAATTTTCGTCAAACGTACAGAACCCAAACATAGCGAACAGAGAATCGAATCGAAAGCGCCTATTAATTTTAGATCATCCCAGCTGATTTATCTGATTAGTGTGCCATGTAAATGCAAATTCCTAACACGTAAACCTAGAAATCTGTGGCAAGTCTTTTCCTAGACCAAAGTTACGAATTATTTAAATAATTATGTGAAGTATGTGCCACTGGAAGCTGCAACTTTAATCTTTCAGGCAGCATACGGATTCCTCTAACGAAAAATTCGAGTTTTTTTGACTTGATATATTCATTGAGCCAGTTTACGATGCTCTCGTAAAATGTGAGAGCAATAAGGGCTGACTGCATTGATCAGAACAGATGGTAATCCGAAGGTGCAATGTCTAGGGAATACGGCGGGTTCTTGCCCCTGAATTTTCCAATTCAGTCCCTTTAAGTATTTCTGGATTTAGCAACATGTGACCTGGTGTTGTCATGCAGCAAGACCAGTTTGTCATATCTACTGTCCCATTCCGGCCGCTTTCTTTGAGAGCTCGATTCAAACGCATTAGCATCTGTCGGTAACGATCGCCAATGATGGTTTCAGATGGTTTAAGGAGATGCATAACATAATCTTTGAAGCATGAGTATGTTTTTTCGCTGGTGATGGTCCTGGTTCTCCTGGCAGATCCATAGATCCATTTTTGATCGGCAGTAACGATGCGACGCAAAAACCCGTTTCTTTTCTCCCTATCAAGAAGCCTCTCATACGTCACCAAACGCCTCTCGATATCCCGCTTCTTCAATTGATGTGTCACCCAGTTACCTGTTTTCTGGACCATTCCCATCGCCTGCAAACGTTTACCGACGGTTGATCTGTCAACAACCAACTCTTGATGTCAATAATATCGTACTATTAAAATCAAAACGATCGCATTTTATTTTCTTAAAAAACAACTACTGCGATCGAGACCTCACACAAAAATAGTATCAGCAGCATTCCCATATCCAATATTATTTACAGGAAACCAAACAATTTATCGTCTCCTTTCTGTGTTAACCTCGTAACTTAATTTTTTTCGAAATTGAGATATTTAGTGAAAAACACTCCTTAGCACTCCTGTTACGTAAAACAAAACATACAATGTTCATAATGATTATAGAATTGTTTTCAGAGCATTTCGATTTTTCTCGTATCTACTATAAGTATCGTATCAAATAAGTTATATCTTTTCATAGAAGTTAAGTAACTCTAAACATTTTTATCGATTTACTGAAAGTTATGATTTTGTAGATACTAGGTAAACAACTAGGTTAACACAGAAAGGGGACGTTATGCTCGGCTTATGTGAAGCTCACATTTGCAGTGCTATATTCAAGTAAGGAAACATTAAAAAAATGACAGCTTCACGCGCTTCAAAGTTTCATTGTATCAGCATAAAATATTCCTCATTAATTTTATTGTCGAATTCTGCTGACATGACAGTCCTTGACGGGATATAAATCCGGGTCTTCATAGCGACATTTAAATTTATCGCGCCGTTTTGGATGTGGTCAACCGTTTTTGCCATTGCTTGAATTCGAAATTCAGATCAATTTACTGCACAACTTAATGGAAATATAATATTTCTTCTTTCTTACTACTGGCACATTTAATACATATACACATTTGCTATCGACTTTTGCACTTAATTGTGAACTGCCGAATTATTTTAAATTTAAAAGTCTCCAAGGCAATTTTTTTATTTTTGAAAATCACAGTCAGCTGCCTGTAATTAGCTGTTTTCTTACTTGCAGTTCTTGCATGTAAAAATTTATTTCAGAAAGACAGACTATGAAGTAACCAAAGCACCCAGAGCGTCAGTGTATGTTGGCGACTTACCTTTTCGAACTTTACCAAGAAAAAATAATACAAAACAATAAAACAACCACAAATTAAGTAGATTATTTAAATTTAAAATTATTTATTTAGTGGCTAAACTTTTAACTAAGACACACGTATATGTATACATAAACTAAATATTGTTTAATGGATTTCTATTGCTACTTGCAAGAGGAATTTTATTCCGCAAATTCAAGTAATTTTATTATTTCATATATGTATATGTATGTATGTATTTATGTATGTATGTACATATGGGGACTATACTTTAAATTGTTTGATTTAAACGATTTGATTTAACATTTACATAAGTATGTATGTATTTAGGTAAAGGTTTCCTTAAGGTTGTAGAAGGCAAAGAGAGACGATTTACAGCCTAACAACTAGCATCACATAGAAAATAATTTATGTATTAACAATACTGCTTTCACACATGCATTCCAATTAAGATAAAACAAAAAATTACAAACAAAAAATTAAAAACATACAAAGTATATAGGTATGTATTGACATCAATTTATATATACGTATATATTTTGGAATCAACTTTGTATGTATGTATGTGTGTACGTATGTATCTACGTCTTACTATAACATAACTATTCACTACAGTTTCTACTTTGTATTTAAAATACTATTTTTTAAATTTGAAATAATAACCCTATTAACAGTTATACTTGCATATTTATGCTTGTATGAAATTTAATATTAAGGAAAAGGCAGAGGTGATTGAATCCGCTGAGAGTTAATCCTTCTTCTTTCAAAACATATCGATTTATGTTGTTGAACTTTTTACTTTTAAACATGAATTATGTTTGTACGTATATACATATATGTACGCACATGTGTGTTTGTAAGATATTTATACGCATTGTGCATACATACATACATGTATATACGTATGTACTTTTGTATTTATTTATTACGGCACTATGTTCATGTACATGCATTTGCAAACACGTGGCTTTTTTCTCGAAATATTATTTTTCATTCTTTTATTTTTAATATTTTTTATTCTTTTATTTTTAATATTTTTTATTCTTTTATTTCTAATATTTTGCATTATTTTATATTTAATTTTTCTTGCTAAGCTTTCGTTGTACTCCATTACATTAAATAGTATTAATTTAAATTAAAATAAATGAATTTTTATATTGTAAATATTTTCGTAGCTAATTTGAATTAAAATTAACAAAAACAAAAATAAAACCAAAACGTATGTGTATATATTTGTATATCAAAAAAATTGTTTTAAATTATAAATTTCTAAATAAAAAATGATGTACATAATAAAATAATAATATAGCGCATACAACGCTGACACGTTTATGTCACATTTCTTCGCCGAATTGTGATGCCTCTCTAAATTTTTGTCCCACAATCGGCCTGCCTTACAGTTTTATGCCGTCTCCTAACCCTTCTTCTTCTTTGAGTTGAGACATGGTTTTTGTTCAGTTTTGAAAAGTTGGAAACTAACCTCAAAATTTCAGGTCAGCGGACATCCCTAGGTTTAACGCACAAAACAATTAAATTTTATTCTACTCAAAAACTAACTCATATTTTGTTTAGCTAAAATTATCAATTTAATAAAATTATCAATAATAAAATAATCGATCGTCAGACTCCAAAATCAAATAGAATTTTCTACATTTAAAATTTTTGAAATATGTATCTTTTTCGGTGCAATTAATATAAATACGATTGGAACTCTTTTACTCAAGCCGGATTTGAGGTTATCAAACTTGCAATAGTCGGTTAAAAAACAAAAATCTATACGGTAATAATATTATATAGGCAAACTCAAGTTTCGAAAGCTTATTTTTCTTTGTAGTTTACCATTGTCTACTCAATTTTTAGGTTATATTAAATTATTTGCTTATTGGTTTTCTCCTTCTGCTTCTTCTTCTACTTTTACTTCACTTTTGCCTTAGATCATACTGCCAAACATTCGCTTGCCCCTTGTCAATACCAAACTGACCACCATGACGGTGAGTAGAAAGAACACCAGACTCAAAAAAGTTGTTATATAGCGACATCTTTGGCGGAATTTCTTTTCCTTTTCCATTTTGATGCGTAATTGCTCAGCACGCGGCAGGTCCAAAGTAAAATCGGACTCAGGACGTGATGATGGCTGTAAAGAAAGAAGAAGACGACAAGTTAGTGGGTGATTTGCATGAAGAAGTGGATTTTAAAAAATAATCTTTAAAAAGGTTGAGAAAGAAACATTGTACATATATATATATTGTAGTTATGTATCACAATTTGGCATTTTCTACATTTAATATTTAAATTATTAATCGACAAGATTAATTCAATCAGCTTCCGTGCGTACCAAAAATCTTCCTTTTGTAGTATTTAAAAAACGATAACAACTGGGGCGTCTTGATGTTGTTTCACAAATGGAGGGACCTACAGTTTTAAGCCGACTCCGAACTCAGATATTTTTAAGCAGCTTTTTCATGGCAGAAATCCGCTCGGAGTTTTCCATTGCCTGCCGAGGGGCTACAGTTATTAGAAAAAGCTATTTCTATCATTTACGGCGATTCGAACCCACGCACTCCCGAATGGTATTGCATTTACATTATTAAAGTAGACGGCGGTTTTTTGAGCTAAGGCTATGGTTTGCCGCCAGGGTAGTTCACATTTTTGGAGCACGGTTTACGACACTTCTTTGCCTCGCTTCCGTGTCATCTCGTGATACCGACACCCGTCCGCTGTATTATGTCGAAATGCCGTTCGTTTCGCCGAGCGGCCCCTATGACGGTAGCTAGGGTTTGCTTTTAAAACTGCAACTTCTTTAGCAATAGCGGCAGGCTGGCGCTTGAAGTGAGAAAACCTTTGCGTAACTGCAGAATGTGCTTCGATCGCTCACATCTGTGCTGCATCACTAACATAATCTCACTCACTTTATCGACAAGTGATGCTGCTATAATGCTACCTTTTCAAGTGGTTCTATGAATATTGAAATTACAGAGCGTATATTAGAACGAAGACGGATCAGCCAGACAGATTTAAGCAAGATTTGATGGGCCTATGTTGCCTAACTCTAGATCTTAAAGTAACGAATCCGCTTAAATCAGCAAACTGCATGATCAGATATTCTTCGAGAGTCGTATACAGGTCGTTGCCTGGCGGATTAAGAAAAATATTACTAGAATGTGTGAAATCGTTGCATTCCGTAGCCACCACAACTGTCTGCTATTTTGTCTTGCCGTTTGTACTCCTGCAGTAATGAATTGAGACTCCAGCTGTGCCATCCATAATTCTGGCATTGCGCGCCAAAACGGTTTTGATATTAACTAAAACTTAGGCAAGCTCTGCTAAGTCTCTTATGGGCAGCATAGTTCTTATCTATGTTGGAGGTTGAGGAAGTTGTTCTGTCGGTGAGACTTTAGCGGGTCCTTTTGCATCCGTTTGATATACTTACACAAAGATTTAAATCAATTCAAGGATGATAGATTACCAGGTGTGGCTATTCGAATCTAAATTGTGAGAGTATCTTAGGCCATTGAGATATACCAGTGAACTGTAGGGCTGACCAACTTGCAAGAGAAGGTACCTGCATGACAAACATAAGTAGTTTTATGGGGATACCTCTCACAACTTGTAAGCTTCCTGTTATTGACGCACTAATCAAATCAAAGATAGATTATTGCCATACCTGGGAAATTGCTAGGCAAACATAATCAAGTCTAAATTTACGTCTATCCGAGAATATTATAAAATTGAGTAGACTTCAAATTAGGACCTTAGTAGGAACCCTCTCAGGACATTGTCTCATAGGATATCACGCACCGCTGTCCCTATGTGGGATGCGGCTGCTTAACGTAACTTAGAGTAACCTAACTTCGGCCAACACATCATCGGGGACTCGGCAGTAGAATTTTGCCTACTCAAACACATTCAGATATGACAAGACAAGATGCGAAGCTCCCTCATTTTATGGGAAAGCGCGCCCAGGTTGAGTTGGCAACGAAGCAGTATCAGTGATGGCTGCGTTAACTTTTTTCATATATCATCAACACAAGCTCAGTATTTTCCTAAACAAACCGCCGTTAGAACCGATATGATGTAATGCAAATCAGAAGATTCCTTCAAAATCCCTAAGACCTGGTTAATGGTCTGATGTTGGCTACACCTCTGCATTATGTATGTCGTGAAATTAATTGATTTAGTAATACGTGTCTTGGTCGAGCTCTAGAATACAAGTGACGTAATAGTATACATCCCTATACCATTCCGCGTACCATTCATCCTTTTTGGGTGCTTGGCCGAGCTCCTCCTCCTATTTGTGGCGTGCATCTTAATGTTGATCCGCTAATGGAGGCACCTACAGTTTCAAGCCGACTCCGAACGGCAGATATTTTTTATGAGGAGGCAGAAATACACTCGGAGGTTTGCCATTGCTTACCGAGGAGCGTCCGCTATTATTTGTATTAACACAAGCCAAATTTTGTTTGCATACATACATATGTATGTATATTACATTTTGGTCACATACAAGTATTAGTATGTATATAGTACATTTAGTATATGCCGTTTTTTGGTATTTTCTGCAAGTTATAAATCTAATACTATAAAAAAAGCAGTATTATTCGTATGAAACCAGTTTTCAGATTATCCAATGAATGTCACTTAATGGGCTCCCTTTGATCATAAGGTAACATATTAGCTGCTACTAACTAACATATGTATATATGTGTCTACTAATAAATATTCGCAAACTGGGACGAGACGCTCTTGCGTTTGCCCATTTACATATTTACATATGGATATGTATGTGCGTACATGTGTGTATGTAAATGTGGGCTTGGAAGCAGACTGATTGACAGAGTTTGACTAAGGCTAACTGTGATGCGCGTGCGTGTTGAGCTGGGCAATTTTGTGCCGCTTGATGGCCGTTAGCGCTGACATTTCGCAATTTTAACGCTGCTGCAATAAAACTAAGTAGATGTATTAGTATGAATGAACAACAAATTTGTATATTTAACCTTAGTAACAGTTACCTACATATGTACATATCTTTGAAGTTTTGCTAAAAAATCGATATTTTTTCTAACATAGCTGCAGTCCAAGCTCAGCGTAAGTTACTGAAGAACAAAATATTTCCTAGGATACAATGATTTTATACTGTAAAAGTTAAAGCTACTATAATCAAATCGGTTACATATCAGGGGATCATAGGGAAGCTCTATGACGTTATTAAACAGCTTTGAGATTATAGAGTGCCGCATCTACATACATATTTCAACTTATTTGGACGGATCCATAGTTTTATGTCGCTTCCGAATATACCTATGTATCTACGAGTATGTATGCATATATGTTTCCCCGCGTTTCTAAGGGGCGCATAGGACTTTAAAATAGCAGATAGTTCTTTATGAGAAGGTTTTTCATTTAAGAAAATGGCCGACCGATCTTAGAACAACTTTTTTGATCGAATCATGCTCTTAGTATCGGCATCTCAAACTCAAATATATGCGGCAACTGCCGTCGCCAATCTGTACTTATCGCTCCTTTGCTGAAAGTGTCATAATCCAAAAAAAAAAATTGTTTTTTTAAGATAAGTATGCAGAAATTACCTTCAAGCTTTTCTTTTGCACTTTGTAAAAAATTCATGACGATATCTATACATAAATGGTATCTCGTTAGATGAAAATATAGCTTTACTCTTATTTAAGGAGATATAGTAAAGTGAACATTTTTGAAGCAGTTTTTCTAGGTCTTTTGGATTGTAAGCCGAGTTTCTCATCCAATTTTTTTGTATACGTTGATGTTGCTCTAAAAATATGTAAATAACTCAACAATTTTATCCCTCGTTCATAAATTTAAGAATTCGTAATCTCCGGTTTTTCGATTACCAGGAACTCAAATTAAATCTACTGAGAACTGGTGTCAAACACTATTCAAGATACTTCTGCATCACCAGCCACCATTTTTGATTAGGTTGTGAAAGACGCCAGCCCGACTAATGGCTTGCATTGCATTACATTAAATTTAGTTGTCTACGTTACAGCAGATAATACCCCATAACATGACATTCCATTACATCACATTACACTTTAAATAATTAATCTTGACCCAAAAGAGAAAACAACGCAAAAAAATTCGTAATTTTGTGTTCGCCTGAGTTTACTTAAGAATGGATTGAGTTATGTGTGCAAGCTTAAGTAGGTAGGTGGAAGTAGCAGTGAGTCTTTAAACTAACTCACTTAAACCGTTACTGATCCTCTGTGATACCAAAGTATCAGGTTACCTGCTACCCTGCTACTCCTCGTTGACTGAAATTTATGTTATATCCCTAAGGTCATCGGCGTCATACAAGAATGATGAGCCAAAATATGATATGTTATTAACCTAGTGGCATGCCAAGCCGGGCAGTGACAAAGAAGATTTGTGGCAGAGTATTCGTCCTCGTCATTCTTGCAGCTTCTGCAATAGTAGAAAAGATTTTCATGTCAGCCCAGGGGACAGTGGCCTGTGATCAAAGCAATTAGTGTAGAGACGGTTTTCCTTGACTTATTTGAGTGGCTACCTTATTTTACTAACAAAGGTACATTTAAATAGTATCCTTTTAAAAAAGTAATTAACAGGAAGATCTAGGCTTAACTTATTGACTTCTGTATAACGGGCAGATATATGTATATACACTCACACCATTTTGGCTACTTTTCAACTGATACCAATCTCATTACATCAGTATGGCTAAAACAAAAAAAATAATAATATGGGTTCCTAAATAAATAGTTTAACAAATGGAAGTAAGCAGTAGAAAATTCAATTAAATGAATTATTTTTGAAAAAATTACATTTGGTTACCTTTTAAACTACTAAAGTCTAGTTCCTTTCAGCTTGAATCGCAGTTCAAGTTTTCTCTGCAGGGAATGTGTTAATAACATAACAACTATTAATATTAGCAAAAATTGAATAACAACAAACATTGACAAAAGTTCAACAGCCGTTATTGTGGTCACTGTGGCTACTTAGCTTATATATAGAAATTAAAAGCGATTAGTATTCGTTCAACGACAGCACAACTACAATAACAAAGAAGTCATTTAAACCTATACATACACACATACACATATACATATGTATACAAATGAATGACAAGTACAAAACAGCCAACATTTTGTCCGATAACATCACAAAACAACCTCTATTATTGACCTTCGATGGATGTGCGAAAATATATGCATATGTATGTATGAATGCATGGAGTACGGAATGGCTACTGTGCGCAAGCGCACACTCTCGACCGCATGCCCACAATTCTCACTGCTTGGATTCATAAATATGCGCATACGTACATGCATACATGCATTCATTCATACATACATATGCACATACAAACAAATATACTCGAAGAAGTATTATTTTTGGGAATAATCGTGCGTGGTAATTCATTGTTATTAATGTTTGTCGGTAGCAAAATTCATTTAAAAATGTTGTAAGTGGTGTTAAGAGGCGTACAAGTCAAGCGATAATCGTGGCTAGTCGCACTTTAGTAATAAAAAACAGAAAAAAAAATGAAAGGCGAAAATTTCTATATCCGCTGATAGCCAAATCATTGTTACATAATCACACACGCATGCTGGCATTGGAATTTTTATAAGCAAATTTGTTTTCTTTTTAATTGAGAAAAAAAGGGGGAAAATAAAATTACTCATAAAATGAAGTTCACACTGCCAATGATTAACTATTTAATACCAATTTATTTGATTTTCATTGCCTTTTCTTTTATTACATACTCGTATGCCTCTCGTCTCTCAATGAGTAGTGCCTACGTACCCAATGCACATGCATACACACATATGTAGTTGCTTGGTAGAAATTCCGGCACGTCATTAACACAAAATTCCAGTAGCTGTTGGCAATTGTCGATGACGCCATCAGTCGCTGATTTTTCGTATGCAAAAAGCGCACTCGTATGTATAATATGTATGTACAAATGTACGATTATTTATTTTTGTAGTTGAGCTATTGGGTTTTGCGCTGACTTCTCAGATGAGACATTATTTTGGACAAATTTTATTTTGTTTTTATCTATTTTTAGCAACAATGTAAGGCAACATACTTTGTTGTTGTATAGAAGTTATGAGAGGCATAGAAGTACATAGATATCAGTATGCGACGATGGCATTGCCCTTCGCCTACTTAGCAAAAAAAAAAACAATAAAAAGATGTCAAATAAAAAAAAAAAACATACAAAATTTATTAAAAGTTCCAGGTAAGTAAGTAATGAATGTGGAATTCCATGAGTACATGCAAAGCTTCCGTTTGTGCTTACGAACAAACATATGTAGACGGATACCAGCAAATCGTTTATTAGCAATTTCATTTTGGTTGGCTTCCTGCTACCGAAATCATTATACGAAAGTAGCAAATCATTTAGCTGCTGCCGTACAAAAGAAGACGTGAGTAGGTAGATAAGTACATATGTACATATGTTAACATATTTTAATTTGTAATATTACTTCACAATTATTTGAAGCGATTAAACAAATGGGGTTTTAAACAGCCATCCATGCACAAATACATGCTTACAAATATATGTATGTATATATGCACATATTTTCACAAATCCCATGAAGGTCAAAAGTAGAGGTTGTTTTGTGATATTATCGGTCAACTTTTTGGCTGGCATTTACATGCTTTGTCATAGCGTAATTATATTTATTTTAAATTAAAATTGCAGTCTGTTAGATATTAAATTAAAGTCATATTTCAATAATTTTGTTTTGTTATCCATGAACCGTTATATTTTTATCTTAAATAAACCTGCAGTAAAAAGATAAAATTTCTACTTCATGAATGAATATTTGGAGAAGGAAATTGTACTAGTTCGAAAGTGATAGGAATTGTACCAGTTGCAAAGAGCCCAATTTGAGGTGTATGTAAAATAAATATTCTACTATTCTCGTTCTTCTCAATTTTATTATTGACTGTAGGCCAAAAACTAAACAATTGCAAGCAGCGGAGTTGTTGTCGGTGAACGCGCAACATCTAAAGGGAATTCGCGAATTTGAAGCAACAAAATTTTAGCTTTGTATGAACGCGGTCTAATGAAATTTGCTTAACCCCTTCAGACCTGAACATTTCTTAACCTGAATTTTTACAACTGTTACAAATCCAATATAACTTAACAATAATAATAAAATTCAGATAGTGGGAAAAGAAAAAGTAGATTACGAAAAGAAAAGTTATTAGAGAATACAGAGAAAAATTGAATGCCTTAATTCCATGCACTCAAACACTATCAGAAGAAAGAAAACAGGGAGTTTTACCAGTTCTTGAGGTATAACCGTACTCACATGCAAATTTTTCGTCAAGCAGAGAAATGGTGATCCGAAGACACCTTATTATAAATAATAGGTCCGTCACAATGGGTCCGTTGCAGCAACGAATTTGACTGACAGAAAAATAGATTATGTGTATTTGAGCAAAAAAACTGTCTACTTTTTCTATACGGCAAGTGCGGCGAAAATGACAACTGCTTAAAAGAGAATAATTTTGTATCTCGTTAATTTTTATCGATTTTGTTTTTTATTATATCAAATTAAATGCAGAAAATAAGTTAATTGAATCAACTCAAATGGCCCTTATATTTTTAATAAAAACTTGAAAGAGTTGAGAAAAGGCTAGGACTAACCAAAATGTACTGAAAAATGAATGTGTCTCCCGATCTCGGAGTTATGGGCGCACCCTTTGTCTATGACTAACATAAATTCTATTGAAATAAATAAATAAATTCTCTCTCGTTTAAATAATATATTTTACAATCAACAAAAACCTGTTTATAAAAAACGAAATATAATATTTGTTTTCACGACAGGAATGTCTGTTTTTTGTTTAAATGTGGCAATACTTTCATTGCGCCACTATGTGACGTTTCACACGTCACGCCAGTCAGTTGCGTAGCCGCAACGGATGCAATGGACCCATTGTGATAGCCCTATAAGAATGCTTCAGACATTAAAAATGCACGAAATGGGATGAGATGAGTGTAAATGTGTATGGAGCCAGTCATCTGCTTGTATTAGATCATTAACTGGTATAACCCTGATGAATTGGTTCATTAACTGGTATAACGCTGACGCAGAAACTAACTAGTTCATTAACTGATATTATGCTGACGCAGAGGCTAACTAGTTCGTTAACTGGTATGATAAAGTGCCCATGTTTAATATAATATACCAGTTGCTAACATTGAAAAAGGCAGAATACGTCCTGCTTTAGCTGCAAAGCAAACAAGTACAGGCTGCTCCATCTATACTCTATTTAGCACATGAGAACTACAAATCATTTAGCATAAAAAATGCATCAACTGCGATTTCGTCCATTTAAAATTTTATTTGATATAATACAATTTATTGGGTTAATGACCGTAAACAATATCGAGCGAATTGGCACTATTTTTAGTGACGCACATTTGGGCTGCCGTAGCCGAATGGGTTGGTGCGTGATTACCATTCGGATTTCACAGAGAGAAAGTTTTTTCGAATCTCGGTGAAACACCAAAGCTAAGAAAAACAAAAAGGGTGTACGCGCCAATAAATATATAAAGGGTGGTTAAATTTCAAGGGCCGATGTTGAATGTGAACCACACCTAAACGTCAACGACACCGTTGGACTTCTTTCTTTGGGGTTATTTGAAAGAAAAGGTGTACGTCGATAAGCCAGCAACAGTTCAAGAGCTAAAGGATGAGATAATTCGGCACATTAACGGCATAGAACCTCAATTATGCCTCAGCGTCATCGAAAATTTGAACCATCGGATGGAAGTGTGCCGGCGAAACCGCGGCGGCCATTTGGCCGATATTTTGTTCCATAAGTAATTGAGCCATAACAATATTATCATAATAAAGAGAAATGATAATAATTTCCTAAAAAAATTGTATTTTATTCAAAATCAACACCGGCCCTTGAAACTTATCCACCCTTTAGATAAGGAACTATTTGCATTTGGTGGTCTTTGGAGGTGTGCCGCCGAAGCCGCGGTAGATGGCTATGATATCTCATAAATCATCGATGAAACAATTTAAAGTTTATAGCTCGTGGTCAAGGTGACATTTCACACAAAAAAATTCGTTTGCTGGTTTTTGTTTGCTGTATTCAGTTGAGAGTTACAGGGTGTTAACAATGGAGGCCACCAAAGAGAAAATTCAGTACATTTTACAGTTTTTCTTTGATCATTTTAGTTTCGTCGATTTCGTACAGGCATGTTTTGATTTTAAGAAGCACTTCGCACGGGTAGGCAAGCCCATCGTCGAAAATGTTAATAAAATTACAGAATTAATCGAAGCTAAATATTGACTATGAAACAGTTTTAAACCATTGCGCAAAATAAAAAATAAAAATAATGGATTCTTTTTCCCCAAACTAATATTCTAAGACAATTAACTATATCCAGATTAAAATATTATTAAAACTAAGTAAGAAACAAATAAATTGTCAAAACTTGTCAATAAATCCCTGTGATATAGCATCAAATGCACGGTCTCCATATAAAAAAGTAATAACTCTTTGTGTCAGATTCGAATGGCTGCGTTCGTGGTAAAATCTCTGCTGTATTTATCAGCTAAATTGAATGTGCCTTGGAACGTTTTGCGAGCCTATGAAGGTATGAGATTTTTTCTTATACACGACATATTGCGTGCACATAAGGCAAAAAAAAGAAAACAAAAAGGTATTTTCAATGACAATCCATTTAATTTTATAAATTAGCTGATCATATATATAACTGTTTTCTGCAATAATATTTACCAAATTTTATATGAGAAAAATCTTCAAATAACTTTAAAATAGAAGGCTTTCATTTTCATTAATAAGACCTGTTATGCTAGCGTGAAATTATTTATAAATCCTTTAAAGTCATTAAATCTGGCAAAATATAAAAAATTCAATTTATTTTCAATATGTTTTATTTCCAAAAAAATATAAAAAAATGTCTATACCGTAAGCCGGCACGTAGGCATTCAGGTGTAGGTAGCTCTTAAACCCATCACATAGACCTATTGGTCCTTAGTGGTACCAAATGGAGTTTGACATTTACTTTTCTTTGTAGTAGACTTCTTGTAATAATACTGTGCCTTTTGCGATTAAGAAATGAAGCTTATATCTCGAAAGACTTTCCAACATGTTAAGTTATTGTTAAGTTATTGTTAAGTTTTGTCTTTGATTCTCCAGTTATAGTTGAGATTTTAAATGGAGGAGAGAACCCCATTTTATTGCATAAAAGGGGTGTGGATGCGCACATTTTTTACTTTTTTAAATTCAAAGCCATAGCAAAACCAACAAGCGTTCTCAAATACTCCTAAAAATACCCGTTACTATGTTCAAGCTTAATTCCAAAGCTCCAAAATCTATCCGAGGCTTCAATTTTTAGTTAGCTTCTCAAATTTGTATTACGAGTACTCACTACACTCATTTATCTAAATGACTAATTTATATATACAAACATAGGTATTGTACGTATATGCACATTCGTTATTAAAATTCCTTAAGCAGCTAAAACGCTCATATTTGATTACAAAAAGCTTAAAAATTCAAAGTAAAGTACGAATTAAATTACCATACTATATGTCAATATCCGCCTTTTTGGGCAAAACACAATTCAATGCTTCAATGCAGCGTATGAATAATCCACAACTGAGATCAGAGCAGAATGTCATAAGACATAGCTAGCCCAAAGTCTGAATTGTAATGAACCAAGACACTGACTGCAGCAGCTGCCACCGCAATATTTTGCTTTTGGGAATGCTTTGTTGGTGTATGTATGCATGTGAGTGTAAAGTAGCACGAGTGCATAGTAGCAGAGCGCAGATTGTTACCGCAAATTGGCTGGCCCAAAGCACTGGCCATCGAACAGTTGTGTAGCCTATCAGCAGCGCCAAGCATGAAGATCATTTGGCAAATATTTGCAAATTATGACCGTATCGACACAAAACAAATCAACAAGCGCACATACTCTTGCACACAAGTATACATAGCACATATACAGATACATTGCAATGCAATTTGATACCACAAATCCACATACATATATATACACTCATATAAGTATACAAACAGAGTAATATTGCTGCGTTGGAAAATGTGTCCAGCTCATTGCAGTGGGTTTTTATATGGCATTTGGTCAGTATGTGACTCAATTCCTCCAAGTGCCCGCTTGACAACTATGTACTCGTAAGAAAGACCAAGTGATTTTTATGTTTGTGGTTTTTATGTACTACCTACATATGTATATTTATGTTACACTGCAATAACTGCAAGCGTTGACCAATTCATGTTGTTGTTGTTTCTATTGCTGTGGCAGTGCCACGTCATAAATTGCAATAATGGCGCTTGAGGTAAAATGAACGACGCTGTGCGCTTAGACGTTGAGCCAGACAAATGTATAGCGGTTCTTACCACAACACAACCTAGTTTCAGTTTTTGGGCAAACAAATTTGGTTTGATTGTGGGCTAAGAAGCTAGCGGTTGAGGAAGAAGGTTGTGCATGCAAGAAAATATTACTGTATATACATATCAACAGTAGAAAGAAAAAAATGCGTTTGATTATATAATAAAAACAAAAAAATACCGATTCTAATTTAGAACTTGCAGATTTCCAAAAAACAAAGAAGGAGACTTTTCGGTGAAATATGTCTGAAAAAAAATGTAGGCGAATATGTTTGTATCTTAGCTTTTGCAACAAGGAGGATAAAATCAAAATGTGCATTTTTATAATACTTTCCGTAAAAATATAGGTCTGCGCCACACATAAAATTGTAATACTTATGACAAAATCGATGTGTGTGCCATAATGGAGCTTAATTTTAGCAATATTTTTAGATGTGTCAGGATAAAAAAAATTAAATTAAATAAATCTACAAATTGTATGATATGGACAAATTAGTGTCAAATAAAAGAATAGTATGAACGATGCATAAATGCATAATTTAATAAATACAAGGAAAACGTACAAGAATGCTGAAGGATAAATGTTTCAAAAGAAATTTTTTCTCATACATTCACATTTTTTTGGGCGAACATTTCCAGCGGCACTATGTCTACATTTACGAGTAACCTTTTGTATAACCTCCAAAATTTGAAAACCCCTTCAAATTGTAAAGTAGGAGAATAATCCTGTCTTTGTCTTGCGTTTCCGATTTAGTTTGCGGTATTCTAGACTATTTCTTGAGAGATTTTGTTTTAAATAAACCTGCCAGACGTCGCCGTTGCTCAGAGTTTTTGTATGTGGTGGTTTTAAAGCTCTGTAGGTGTGAAATGCTCCCATTGTTAGAGCCTTAATTGAGTTTAACAAAATTTATAATTATGTTGATATTGATTTTCATTTTCAAAAGATCGCTTTAAGCATTTTTTAAACTTTTTCATACTACTTATGTTGTTTACTCTAATTATTATTAATTCTAAACTGTGCTCCACTTAGACTATACGAATTTTTATTGTATTTCTTGGCTAAGAAATAAATAAATAACATTAAAAGAAATTTTTAAATTAGTTAACCAAAATACGTATCTCGTATTTTTAACTAAGATGGAGGACTAAGGAATTTTTGTAACAAATATTATAAATAACAAATGTATTATGTGTTCTTTTTAAAATATGTTTTTTTAAATAAAAGATTAAGATAGTTATAAACCCTTTTATTATGCCTAGAAATATGTATTTTTTATGGCCTCTATTAAAAATAATTTAAGTATATTTTTGTTTTTGTGACATTTGTAAAGGGGAATTAAAAGAGAAGATTATATTAAGTACACATTTTTTACTAAAATTTACGGAAAACTGCATTTTTGCCATTTTGATTCAATGGCCATTTTGAAAGCTCTAGCGGCACGTGAAAATATTGAATAAAAAATAAATAAATAGAATTATATAAGTATAGGTGTCCCATTATTTTTGGCCATAGAAAAAATTTAGAGGGCAGCATCGAGAAAAAAGTTTTTTGTTTTGGCAATCCTAGTATGTATGTATGCATGCGTGTGAGTATTTTTCCAAATCAATAAATTCTTCAAAAAATTATTTAGTTAAGTTAATTTAAGTTGAGACACAGCTACTAAGCTCAGTCATGTCAACGCACGCAATTTGTGTTGTTATATGTGTGTGTGCAGCATGAGCGTCATACCAAAATTCCAGTTAGTTGCGGCAATCGATGTTGCTGATAACCACTTCTAGACTATGCTCACCAAAATTGCTTTTTAGTGGCAGTGCTCCATTTTTGTTTTGGCCATTGATGTACCAATACATGCACATACCTACACACATATATAATATAAGACCATAGAGCGAGCATACTAAGAGTAGAAACATGTTGCTGGCATTTGAAGTTAAGCCTCTTTGTGATGCACATATTTCTGTTTGTTAACATACCAGTAAAGAGGCTTGCAGGAAAAAAAACTGATAGCATGGGAAAAATTTCTAGTTCACAACTAGTGTTGTTTGGACTAGCACAATTTTGTAAGCAGCATTCCTGCAGGCATGAAGTCAAAATTCGAACTATTAAAAAATGTTGCTAGTTCACAACTAGTATCAATTGGACTATTGAAATATTTCATATTTGATTCTGCACGTTTAGAAGTATGCGAATAGTATATCTCGAGAGATAAACGTGAACGAGTGAACAAAGTTTTTAATTACCAAAAATTAACAGCTAGTGCTTTTGCGAATAGTGCGATCTCTGTGTACAAAAATATCAAAGATGCTTAAGATCTAATTAAAATACAAAGTTAATAATCGTCATTACAATGATAAGCCAGATGTAGTAAAAAACAGGTGTATCCTCTCGTAGATTACGTACATGGACGTAGGAAACCATCCTTTGCAGTAGGGTAGGACAGTCAGTGAACCTCTTTGGAAGTGCAACCTATCTACATTCAAGGCATTCAGTTATTTGTCGTTTTACAATATTCGCAGTATTTTCCATGCTACATTTTTACATTCCTTTTTGTAAAAACACAGCTCACTGTTTAACAAGAACTTTACTAATCAAAGCTCCAAATTTAGAAGTCGTTTATATGAGTATATAAGAAAGTACCCAACCTCACAGGCAAACACACAAAAAATAAAGTTGTCAGGCTCTCTAAAGTCACAATGGAAGTCCAGACCTAAGTGAGCTTCTCTACATTCTAACCTAACGTCCAACGAGCGAAGAGCAACTTGAGTATTGAGAGGCTTTGTACTTTTGTCTACAAATGATGGATGCATTGCTTAGCTTACACATTTGGTAGGGAAATGTTTAACAACTTCAGAGTGTAAAGGTCTGAAAATTGTTACGTTGGACAAAAGTAAGCATTATAACGGTGTAATTCATACGAGTAAAGAAGCGCAGTTGTGTGATAAAGCTAAGTTGGAATCATTAACTTCGGTAACAAATATAAGTAATGGCCTAGAAATATGAGCGCGCGTGTAGATATGTATGATAAACGTTTTTGTAATCCAATTTTGCCAAATGGCATAAAACGCCACTCAAAAGTCTATTTTCGAATAGCACTCCATCAAGCACTGATCAAGTGACAGATGGTGTGACAGATGGCACACCACAGAGTATAGAAAAATCAACAAAGTTAATAAAAAAAAATGAGGGAAAACAATTATATTACTGTTTTAAGCATGGATAGTTGCACATTCTGCTGGCCACAAGAAATCATGCAAAAGACTTTTTTAAATTGGTTTATTATAATTATTATTATTTAGATACTCGTATGAATACCAGTGCCAAAAGGTTTATTTGAGCCAAAGTTGGTTTAAAAAGTCTGCACCTGTTTGTATTGTAAAATACACTTTTGATACCAGCTCACACAGCTTTAGTGTAGACTAATTAGCTTTATGGATTTTAACTCACTACTCAGCTACAAATTCTAAGTCACTTCGGAATGACTACCAAGGAGGTAATTTTTTTACTTTTCTGAATAATAACCAAATTGTAATTAGTCAAACTCTTTAATAAATTTACTCAGCTCAAATAATGGAAACCCGATATGTCAGGCAATTGCAATGCCAAGAATGCTAGGCCTGGGCTTTCGCACGGAAATGAGTTTTTCGCTACTACTCAGGTGACAGCTGCGGAAGGTTCTGCTACAGCCACCCTTGAAGTATGCCGTTTAGCGGCTAGCGCCCTGAAATACTGATCTGCTGCTGCTGTCTCTGCTATGCAGCAGTTAGGCCAAAATTCGCTAGTTATTCAACACGTTTGGATGGATATCTCTCCACCACTTCCTTACTAGCTCTAGAAAATGCAATTGAGTTCGTTTTTGGCCGAAAGGCTAACCCAGTGCCACCACAAAGCACAGATTCTGCTTTAGCCAAGTAAACCACTTTCTATTATTTCCATCGATGTTTCTATGACCGTGAGCGCAGTTAAATGAGAAAATAATCGACTGGGGCATTAAGAGTGCTTCCGCTTTGCATTTTCTTATAAACTTGGATTTGGCCATAGGAGCTGAGTTTTGCTAATCACCCTATGAAACTATTATAAAGAACTGCGAAAAAAAAATCTGTTGGGGGAAATTTATCAAAAAATCAGTGAGAATTTCTAGCTACTTCAAATTTATACTAAAATTTAAAATAACTTAAATGAAAAAATAAATAGCGAATACTTGCCAGTGTAGTTCTTTACACCTATATAATAATTTCGCGGCGTATTAGTTATGTCAGGTAGTCAGAATATATTGAAACAAGAATAAGGCTTCATGGTATTGTTGCCTCGCATTGAGACGATTTACCACCTAGCTTACTTCATTTGACACATTTGGACTTGAGAGTTTTGTAAAAGAAAAAGTGTTTGATACATAATTCCTGCAGGTCATTTCGATGAAAGTAAATAAATATGATGCTTTTATTTGCGAAAAAAACTGTTTTCGATCGGTTCCAATTTAAACTAGTTGTGCGTTGGTTAAGGTCGTTCGAACTTGAGTGTTGTAGTTGAGTGCCACCTTCATGCGGGATTTATCCCGTTGCTACAGCAGTTACAGTGGCAATTTAGGGAGACCTGTTTGACGCACATTTTATACACATTTATGAACAGGTATGCACGTATGTATGTATGTACGTTGTTGGTCGATGAGCAACAATTTTTGAAGGCACGCATGCATGTGGAAATATGTATATGTTTGTAAGTATGTATGTATGGAATGAAAATGCTGCTTGTTGTTGTTTAGATGCCCAGTTTTCAAGCAATTTTTCAACACGAACGAGTTTACTTGCAATTTACGTAAAAAAGCTGTCTGCAGCAATGTAATCGAACGTCCTTAAAGGTCATTTCAGAAACGGACTAGGTTGTGAATGTGGCAAATATGTGGCATGCAAGTATAAATGTATGTTGATACAGCAAGTTGCACCGGTTTAGTAACTGAGCTACTTAAACAATTTTGTTATTATGTTCTAAAAAAGAATGGAATTTACCCAAGTCACTGTGCTTAAACTTCAAAAAAAAAAAAAAAAAATTAAACAAAAAAAACCAAAAAAAAAAAACAGAAAAATTTAAAAAATATTGGGCATACATTTTTCGTACATTTGTATGTGAGTACATGTCTGTAGAAAATGTCTCAAAACTGCAAATGCACTGCAATGCCTGCCAGTCAGCCAGCGAGCCAGCCAGCTAGAGAGTAGCGGTGATGCAGAAGCAGTACAATTGCGATGGCAGCACTTCGCATTCTTATCGTCGACACCATCTGCAGTGTTGCAGCTTTAGTGCATTGCGGCATAAAGCGCGCGAAATTTGCTAGTGCTGGCGCTGGCGCTGAGACTTGTGGCGTGGGCTGTTTGGGAAGGGCAAAGACACATTTTTACTGATCAATATCTTTTTGGTTTCATTTTGTTTTTTTGGTTCCTCTTGTTCGTGTCTTTGCTTGTGCAAAAAGCATGATGGCAAAATTAATGTGTCTCCCATGAAGGTAAGTCATGGAAAATAGTAACCCAAAACAAAACAACAAACAAAAAAGACGTCGAGTGAATGGTTTGCATGGAAAAGTAGAAGTAGCAAGGAGGAGGAAGAGGAGCAAGCAGCACTGTGTAGGCATAAAGTGCAAAATGCCAACACCAACTGGTTGTTGCAATAAGCACTTTGGCAACGTTATGCGTTTTTTGTTGCATTCTTGCGTGCTTTGATTGTTGTTGCTTTGTTTTGCTTTGCTATTGCCTGCACGACTTGCTGTTATGATTCGCTTTCGTTCGTAATACAAATCAACCACATACAACTACATAGGTATGCATTTACGTATGTATGTATAGACATACTGGTTTCCTCAGTTTACTGGTAACGGAATTTAAAGGTCAACGTGTTGTTTACCTCTTCTTTTTGCAGCTTCTTACACTAATTTATAGTTATAATTCATTTTATTTGTTTTGGTAACTATTCTGTGCTTCCTCGTCATTGTGTTCACATTACATATATGCATATGCATATAAGTATACGCTTGTGTTAGTGTGTGTATGCATGCATTCCGGTTGCTGTTGTAGATTCTTTGTTCTTTGCTTCTGGTTCAGCTTCTTTTATATTTTTTCACATTTAAATATTCTATTTTGGTTAAGTTGTTGCCGCATATCGGATGTGTATGTGTGTGTGTGCTGTCTCAAAGTATTTTTAGCTTTTCGCCGCTGGAACCAAAGGAGCTTCTTATACTGCTTCTTTGGCAGTTTCATTTAATGGTTTCGGTTGAAGTTGCGAGCATTTTCTGGTTAATGGTATTTTTAGTGATTGGCTAGAATTTACTTTTGAAAGGTTTTTGCGTCTTCTAGGCATACATACATATATAGAATAATTAGCAGATATCATATATTGCAATATTTTTTTAGAATGTCGTAATTAAGGTATTCGTGAGTCAGTGCGGCTTTTAATTGGCACTTCTTGCGAAATATGCTGCAGTTCTCAAAAGTTTTTATAGCATAAAATGCTTAAGATATCTGCTTTAAAAATACCTGTTTACTCCTCTAGTTACTAAGTGGCTGTGCTGAAAAAATCTTAAGAACTGAAGCAAAATTAAATTCTTAAAAGTAACGAGATTAACCCTGTAAAACATTATTTTATAGTTTTAGTCAATAATGTGTTTTAATGCTCCATAAGAATATGTACGTACGTACATTGGAATAGGGATAAGATTACTTCACATGCAATAAAAAAAGTACAACAAAGTGTCAGATTTAAAAATTTATGCGGACCTGTAGAAGTAAACCATTCTTGCCTCAGTTGGAACGAATGTATCGATAATACAGGCATACAAATAATTAACGGGCAATTAACGGTTTCGGATTAAAGAAAAAAACAGATCATACAATTTTCTTATCCATAGAGAATGTGCTAAACAATCAAAACAGGTGATATGTCATACTGAAGGTAATTAAATATGCTATCTTTTGTTTATGCTACATTTTGCAACAAAATTAACTTTTTCAAGATTAACCAAATTTCCAAAAAACTTTTGTTTTTGTTTTTGTAAAAATATTAAAAAAATGTATGCATGCTGTAAGAAGTATATAAGAAAATTTTCGAAAAGCTCAATCCTGGGCCTTTTTTCTGTAAACTAGTGTGATCTGGCTCTCTCTGAGGTGTAAATAAAATTCGAATGAAAATTCATTGAGTTTGTACCGAAATCCAACAAAGGAAATGTAACAAATATATAGATTTCGGTTTTTATAAACCGCTGGCAAACTATGTATTTATTTTTATACTTGGAAAAAAAGATATTTTTCATAATTTACCAGACGAGTCTGAATATGAAGTTAATAAAAAATAAATAAAACTCCGCATAAAAATTTATTTTGTAGATATATGATAGCAGTCGGAGTTTTTTTTGCTAGTTGGCAACTAAGTTTGCGTTTTTGTCATCAGTTCACTGGACGCTTGGAAATTAAGGACAACGAGGTAATTTTGGTTTCTAAATTAAAATTAATAATTCAGGTACATTTTCTCTGACAAACTTAAAAAAAAAATTATCATGATCCGATTTAAAGGGGTTTCCAATAACAGGTGTTATTTTGGAATGGATTGCGCTATCGAGAGATGATGAACGATTTTTTATGTCCGGAATTGGAGGCTATAGATCTGGACAACGTTTATTTTCAACAAGAGGGCGCTACATGCCACATAAGCAATGAAACCATTGATCTTTTACGGAAAAAGTTTCCGGACCGTTTTATCTCTCAAAGAGGTGATCACAATTGGCCACCGAGATCTTGTGATTTAGTACCATGTGACTTTTTTATTTTGGGGCCACGTGAAAGAGAAGGTCTACGTCAACAGCCTAGGGTCGATTCAAGACCTCAAAGATGGAATTCGTAAGGCTATCGAGGACATAGGGCAGCCACTTTGCAATTCCATTATGGAAAATTTTATGAAAAGGATATTGTCCTGTAAGCGTGGCCGTTGTGGTTATTTGCCTGATGTTATTTTCTACTATTAACGGCATGCCTTCTTTTTTGTAATGAAATAAAGATCCGATCATTTATATTTGAAAATAGCATTTTTCTTTGAATATCAATTTAACATCTCTTATTGGAAAACCCTATATATATGTAGATCCAATACAATTCGAACCGAGTACGTCGCCTAAGGACAACCATCAAAAATAAAAAAGAGGTTTTAGGAGCAAAAAGTGTTCATGCATTTATTATCTCTAGGCTATGATAATATTCAAGAGGTAGACTCTGTTCCTATTTCAAAGCAACGATCGTGAGTATCATGCGCTAAATAATTATAGTAATAGTACTCGTTGTCAAGTTTTGACAATTCATTTGTTCCCTATTTAATTTTGCAATTTTCCTATGCAATTATAGTTAATTTTTCTATAAAAACCTTATAAAATTTCAAACTTTTGAGCAAAGTGACACTTCATGTAAGAAAGACGCTGATTTTGTACCAGCAAAAATGATGCCCCACGAAAACATATGATCTCAAAGCATTTTATTAAATTTTTGGTAAACAACAAATTAATTTTTTACTAAATCTGGTATTTTGTGCACTTTTATCCCTTCCCCGGCTTGAAATTTTCAGTTTATAGCGCGAACGAGTATATTTCTGATTAAGTCTTTTGAACAATAATTTTTTGAACGAAGTTTGTAAACATACTCAGCTTACATCGGCTTTTGCAAGTAGTGGAAAATTTTCCATTCGTTAACTTTTTGGGGGTTCTTCTCTTTGGGAGAGAATTTCCGCTTGCGCTCTATATTTGGATTGATGGTTGGTGATGGTTGGCTAGGTGGCGGTCTTGAGAACTGGAAAAACTACATTTATTGTCCGCTGTGGCTCATATTGAAAATTTATACAACTTACATGGCAATTAGGTAACTGTTCAAAAAATTAACTTGTAATGTGGCGCTTAGGCAAATATATTTAAAAAAATTACATTTATGATCCAATTTGGCGTTTTCTTATTCTGATCATACGTACATATATACGAAAGAATGAATATAAAGGAAAATTTGTCTCTAAAAATTAGCTTAACTTAACTTAATTAAATAACCCCCAATATGTATTAAACGTTTTTTTTATAGCATGGCATGGAATGTTGGACACTCCAAGTCCCTGGCATGAACAACTCGAGACCTTCGAAATGTGGATTTTTAGGCGAATTCTGAAAATTCCGTGGACCGATCTGGTTTCTAACTTAGAGGTTCTACGACAAGTTAATCGAAATCTTGAACTTTTACACACAATAAAACGTCGCTAGACAGCTTATCTTGGACATATCATGAGAAACATCGAATACCACATATTACAATAAATAGTGGAAGGAAAAATTGAAGGGAAACGATGCGTTGGCCGGAAGCAGTTATCATGGTTACGAAATATAAGGTATTGGACGAGAATATGCAATGTTGCAGAACTATAGGATGCAGCTAAAAATAGAGATATTTATAAAGAAATTGTAAATAATATAAATTAATATGTTTTGAGTAATGTAGTTAAGAAACAAAAATATATAAATATTGTATGATTGCTACACATTCGTAAACGAATAAGCAATACAGAAGAAGATGAAATTTTATAATCAAAAATTTTCAGAATATCCTCTTTGTGAATAGAAATTATATGCCAATAAGTATTAAAAAATAACTTTATTTAAATATTTTTAACTGAAAATGTTATTTTAACTAAAGTGTTCACATCTATGTATTAGTTTTCTCAACACTTCATAAGTGTCTGCTCCAAATATAGATGATACTCGCTTTAAGGTTTAATGTAAAATTTTATAATCTTAACTGCCGAAATTTCTTTTTAAAAACTTTATTAGTTTTAATGATTTTTAACTTCACAAATTCAATTATTTTTTAATTTCAATTTATCGCTAAACAAATTCCATGACAGCTTCATTTTTGCTCATTAAGAAATTTCGTTAAGAGTAGGTCAGTACCAGCCGTATACAGCAGTCAGTAAACAATGTTGATTTTTGGTCAGGTGTCATAAATTTTTAATGCTGTCAAGCTTGTAATTGCAATTGTTGCAACCACCGCGGAAAATTGCTTTTCAAACAGTTTTGAGATTACAAACAAAAAACAAAATTACAATATAAAAATTAAATAAAAAACACAAAATAAAAACAAAGTTACAATGGACAAGACTTGGGACAACAATACAACGCTGTAAGAAATGTGCTTGTAACAATTGTTGTTGTAATTGCTGCCCAGCTATATCTATCTAGTCAAATGCCGTTCAATGGCCGATCGACCGACCAACCGCCTGATTGACAGACTAATTTGATTACCAATAGCAACCTATACATCATAGCCTTACTTTGGGTTACTGCGCAGGCGTAGCCACTTGTGCACGCAGGTTGGCCTACAATTACACTGCACCACTTTTCCGCGCTTTATAAGCAATATGGTTCAATTTGTAAATAAAAAAACAACATCAGAAAAGCAGAAAAAGAAACACTAATTAATGAAAAGCGAAAACAATTCAGTTTTCAATGATTGCTCGCTGAAACTGCACCACAGGTGAAAACATCTATTTTGAATTACGGTTTGTAACCACTCTTCTGCTTTGACACTGAAAATAACTGACCTATGCGTTCGAAAATTAATTGAGCTTGAAACGCGAGAAGGTCACGCCACAAACGCTTTTGTGATTAATGAGTTAGCTCGATGTTTTCTATTACGAGCACCACTACGAGATACTGCTACTTAGCACCGGTGGTATGTAGTGGACAGATGTGATTAGGTATTTTGGGAAAATTATAGTCTCGTTAAAAAAGTGTTTACTACTTAGCTCATACACATACAAATATGCATAGGCAAGGCCTTCTTATGTAATTACTTTTTATTGTTTGTGGGTTATGTGCTGCGTAAAAGCCTCAAAGGTGATCAAACCTGAGCATTCATTGGAAAATTTCATCAAATTAAAACCTAAAATTAAATTAGTTAAGCGAAAGGCAAATGCTTCCGAGTTCCGATTACCACGAGTTGGTGGATGCGATTAAACATTTCGGTGTTTAGAGCTAATTGCGGAAGATCATCTGCCGACTGTGCAAGTCGTAAAGACAGTTGTATGTATGCCGAAATTGTGCAAGCTGTGTGGAAGTCGTTAAGTAAAAAAAAAACAACAACAAATTAAAAACTCACAATCAAATCTAATTTAATATTTTACATTTAATTAAATTTGCAAAACTGTGTTAGTTAAACAAGCAAGGACTTCTTCTTGGCACCATCCGATTTTGGCACAATGTAGGAAGCAGAGTTAATTTAAAAACTATAAGCTGTGGCTAATCAAGCGCTTAAAATTACAAATTATTAAATTAACTATTTACTAATTCAATCATAATTAGCAATTTATTCTTCCTGCATAGTTGTATGCGCAATAACAGTTATTAATAATAAAGTCAAGCCAAAGGTCGCGAGCTTACTTCTTTGCGCTTGGATAAAAAATCAAAAATCGATATATGAAGAAAAACAAAAAAAAAAATCGATTGTATTGATACATCTATTCACATATACTGCCAGCATCAAAAGAAAATATTTACAATCATTTTTAGAAGGTAGTTTCACTTAAAAAAATTTTGACATAAATCGATACGATACTGTTACGATATTGACTTGGCGACTTTCACATACTATTCTAGGTCTTTTTAACTGTACATGTAAATATTGATATATTTCATAACTGATGACTTAATTTTTAATAATAAATATTTAATACATACATATTAGCACAGCTAATCAATGGAATTTATATTTATATTTGAAAAATTAAAATCCAAGAGATATAACAAAGAAACAAACTATATGACACCCAAATTTAGTTAATTTATTAAGTAATTTTAAAGGCTCTCAAAAGTGACGCTTAGATGGCAGTAGCGAATAGTTCCTAGACGGTATCCTTTTCTTATGTCATCTTTGACATTCGTCAAGTAGATAGATGTACAATTTTACACGATAGAACAACGCGTGAAAATTATTGAAACTTATTAAGAAAATGATCGATCTTTAAGAACAACATATCGCAAATTTCGTAATTTTTTCAGTGGAAATAATAATCCGAATGAGTCGACAGTTCAAAGGTTGGTTACAAAATTTCAAGAAACTGGTTCTGTCGAGTATAGACCAGTATAGAAAATGGCCTGGCAGATCAAAAAATGGACGTTCTGTCGAGAATATTCCTGCTGTAACGCAAAGCGTTGCTGAACAGCCTTCAACATTGATATCTCGACGTTCTCAACAATTAGGCATTCATGAATCAACTGTTTGGTGAATTTCACCTGTAAATGTGGTCAAGGTGGTTATTTAAATTATTCCATTTTTCACACATATTTGTTAAGGACCGTATTTTGAATAAAAAATAGTGAAACCTAAAAAAATCTACATTTTTACATGTTTTATTTTAAAACAATATCAAGGCGCGTCTTTTGAAATACCCCTTATTATTCCACTTCTCTTTTTGTTAGATTACGTTACAAATAAACGTTGGTCTGACAAGCTCAGGCAGGCATCTCTTCATAATGACCGCATTGCCGTCTGAAAGTCTGATCTGAAATTTTTCTCCCAAGAGATCTGCGAAAGAAGTTTTCATGATTATTTGACAATAAAACTCTTTCATTAGATAGCTAGAACCATGAAATTTTGCTATATACCCAACAATTCAAGAAAGTACAATAGCCGATATCGGTAGTTTGTGAGATATATCTTTTATACCACTCTTTGATCAACAAAATCGGAGATCTGATTATAGTACTTTTTTCGCCCCCAATTCCTCAACTTAACTAAGTTGGGGTGACGTGATGCACTGCTTTTAGGCATGTTAAACGTCCCCCTTCTGGCGAAGCCTATGCAATAGTAGCAGTTACTAAGCTTTACTGTTCTTAAGCTTTACTCCAAAGCAGGAAGTTAAAATGTTTTATAGCTGCATTTTTACAACTATCCCAGGCGTTGTAACATCCACGGAAGCAGCGGCTAATTTTTTCTTAATTATGCAAAGTTTTTCAAAAAAATGCGCACCCGATATGTTTGCCTTTGCTACGATTTATTTCTCTAAGCTCAAAACATAATAATCATGGTTTATACTTTCATAGTTCATAGTTTCAAACTTTGAAAAAATTTTTATCAAAATTCGACAAATTTTCATCAAAATGTTTAATAATTTTGTTGAAACGGATCAGTCAACAACCGAATTCTCCTTTATCGGCTCACTCGTCTGAAAACGCTTTCATCACATTGCGGAAAGTGTTTGGAGACTTTAGCCGTGCGAATACAGAAAGACACACGAATCTAGTTATGTCAGACGAATATTTGGGATGGCATGTACTTTGTGTTTCGTCAAAAAGTGCGCACAAGATCAAAGCTAACATATGAGTTGGAGAATTGCAGTGCTGAAGCAACCACAAATGTGTCTCCATAATTCCGGTCTCATGCGACAGCACTTCCTCTCAAACGCTTCACTATGCCCACATAATATTCTTGACTTGGTATGGGGAATGAACCTCACTACCTACACGAATATGCTAAAATAAAACTTTGATTTTAAAACGGTATCGTCGTAAGGTTTTTCAGTTTCAGAAGCGAAATTCCGTTGAATGTTGGATCATTTCGATGTCAGAGGTGTTCCTATGCAGACTCATAACTCGTTACGAATAATAATGCTGCGATAACATTTCTTTAGCGACAGCTATGCGATTCTGTATGAATTAATTTAAATTAAGAGCTATCTCCCTGATGCTTACTTGATGATCTCTGAGCACAATTTCTTTAAATTCTCCAATGTTTTCGTCAGTCATTGAGGCGAATGGATGACCCGAGTGAGACAAATCACCAACTACAGTGCGGCCAGCTGTAAAGTTTTTGTACCCTTCGTATGCTTGTGCTTTCGATATTGTGGGGCGCAGAATACACTAAAAGAATTACTTATTTATAAAGCTAATACGTATACACTATCTCAATTTTAATACATATAATAAAGTGAAAGTTTTATGTACCTCAAAAATCGCATTGAGTTTTAACAATTTTTTTGTTTACGGTGTTGAACTTTTCTTCCATATAAAATATGTGTTTTATATGAAAAAAAAAAATACACAATACCAACAATGTACCTTTACTAAACTTTGAAATACGCTCTTTTCGAATCATCGGGTTCTGTCACTCATAATAATAAAATTAAGAATAATGCGGTCAATTTGCAGATGACACAGTTTTGATAATAATTTTCGGCAAATCACCCAAAATAGAAAAAAAAACATTTGCGTCAATGAAAGTTGTAATATAAATTTGTACACACATATATGCATACTTACACATGTACAAGGTGGCGCAAAATTAATCGCCCTATCGGAAGATTTTTAATTTTTGCAAATGGCGTCGAACGTCAATCATATTTGACACTTGTGAACTAGGCAGCTGCACTACACAAACAAAAAAGCAATGGAGCGTGTAAAGATAAAAATAAAGATTTCCCCCACTCAAAATCATTTTGTTTTATTAAGCGAAAACGCTATTTAAAAATAAAATTTGATGATTAATTTTGCGCCACCTTGTATATGTTCTCATGAAACTCCAATCAAGCCACACGGCACACAAACAAAAACGATTGCGGCAATAGCAACGATTATGTTTTTTAATAGGCGAATAACGTTAATTAATTGAGAAAACTGTAAGCCAAAAACTAATAAAACTTTATAGCTCCTTTTTAATTTTGAAGTAGCGCCAATAAAATGCGCGTGCGCAGGCAGCCAAGACAATTGGCCGCAAACGAGATCAAAAATCGGATTAGCGACGCTATTTGGGGGCGCACTTAAAGTACTTTGTTTCGCAATTTTTTACAACAATAAGTTTTTGAATTTATATATTTTTTTACTTCTTTTGCTACTTTTTCAGTAGCAATTCTGTGTTTGGCAGGTTGCGCAGCATTTGCATGCCGGTAACGTGTTAGTAATTGATTTTCGATTAGGAAATTAAAAAAACAAAAACAAATGTTGAAAGACGCTGACATGCAAATTCAAGAAGTCGTTCTAGTTATGGAGCGAGCCCAGCCACTCTGCGGACGTATATGAAGAATATGATTGGCGACTTTTTTGAGCTTTCATTTTTTTTTTGGCGGCGGCGGATGTTGCCCAAAGATGGAAGCGTGACGCTAATGTGGCGAATAGAAGGAATAAAAAATTTAAACAATTATATTTTAAATGAAAAAATGTGACAAATTGTGTTTGTGCTACACCTACAGCCGCTAAATTTGTGTTTGTGTTGCACTAAAAAATGCTGGAAGGTGAAAGACTCTGATTTGCCACATATTCAGTGAAGCTTAATAAGGGGAAAAATAAATACATGACAAAAGAAGTGATTGCACAAACCGTTTGCACGAATTTTTTATGCTCAATTTACGCCACAAATTTTTCATATCAATTAGTCTAATAAAATGACTTCTCAGAACTTTTAACTTTGGAACTATTTTTCCCACCAATGCTTGCAAATATATTTTATATATTTATTGTTTAGCAGCATTTAGACGCTGCCATAAATAAATTGGACAATAGGGGTCAATAAATTGGCAATTAAATATCAGCGCAGTCATGGCTGAATTGAAATTGCCGAAAGAATGGAAAAAGCACAACCCAAAATAAAAAATAAGGGGAAAAAATATTTAAAATTTTGACCAAAGCAAATCAACTCATGCAAAGTTCGCTGATTGTTATGAATATGGATTTGCACTTTTTCAGGCCGTTTAGTGGCCACAGGCGCAGCAGCAGCGAATTTTTTGGATTTTAGTTTTTGTGAATATTTTTGCTATTATTCATATTTTCGGTCGTACGTAATGCCAGTTTATTATATTTACTTGTATGTGTGTAAGTAAATGTTGTATATATGTCTACGAGTTATTGGCCTGCATTATGTTGTTTTGTTGTTCTGTTGTCTTGCCTTTATAGTATTTATGATATTTGTTGTTGTAAGAAAAATTTACTTTTGGCAGCTTTAATTTGAGGCGAGCCCAGTATTTCCGAAACTCGACGCAAAAAATGAGAGTAATACGCTTGACATACAAATTGATTTCATAACTTTGGATTGGGTCATTAAAAGCAAAAGAAAATATTTTTATTTTTTATTTCGGAAAAAGGGGTTGGGTCTAAATGCAAAGTTTAAATTGTAGCAGAATAATTCAGGGCAAAATGAAGCTAATAGGTTTAGATAGTAAAATGTTTATGTGTGCATTTAATATTTTACTTATGTTTGTTGATGCTAGAGCCTTATTACTTATAAATAAGCGAGGGAGGTGGAGATGTTCAAACAATTTATCTGTAGGTCTAAGGTATTGAATAATGCCGTTACGAAATAAAAAAATGGCATGTACTTTTAAAATTTAGCCCAAAGTAGCACTTGTTGGCAAGAGAGATTCTACGTTGGATTTCAAGGCTGACATTGTTATCGGTGTTAATGCTGGTTCCTAAATAAAAGAAGTCTTTTACAACCATGAATTCATAACTGTCAACGGTGACGTGGGTGCCAATACGCGAGTGCGCCGACTGTTTGTTTGATGACAGGAGGTACTTTGTTTTGTCCTCGTCCACCATCAGACCGATTCGGTTTGCCTCTTTATCCAGTTTGGAAAAGATAGAACTAACAGCGCGGTTGTTAAGGCCGATGATGTTGCTATCAGTGGCATACACCAACAATTGTACGCTCTTATAAGAAATTGTGCCTGAGCGATTAAGTTCGGCGGCTCGTACGATGCTCTCCAACATCAGGTTAAAGAAGTCACACGACAGCGAGTCACCTTGTCTGAAACCTCGTTTGGTATCAAACGGCTCGGAGAGGTCTTTCCCAATTCTGACAGTGCTGCTGGTGTTCAGCAACGTCATATTGCATGACATTGAAGATCTGGTCGTGTTTAATCAAGCTTAAGGTTTTCCATATACCCTCAAAATTTTCAGTACATAAATAAAATAAATAAATATTTGGCGCGTACACTTCTGTTAGTTTCTGACCGAGTTTCTGCTACTATATGAGGTGTGCGTTTTGATGTCGTTCCACAAATGCAGGGACCTATAGTTCTAAGCCGACCCCGAACGGAAATTAACGGGAAACAGATGTACAAGCTATAATAGAAATAAAAAAACTATAAAAATGGAAACATTTTAGATCTAACTCGTAACTAACTAAAAAAACCCAAGATATATATGCGGCTTAAACCTTCATCTTTTTAGAACCGTTTTAAACATATAAATGTCGAACTTGGTAACAAAATAAATAAATAAATATTAATATTATAATTTTAATAAATGTTTGCTCCACTGTGTACTTAAAAACATCGGTCTCCGGGAATTTATTGCTAGCAACCAGGCAGATGAACGAAACTAGGATTCTAAAAACTATATTTGTCAGAAGCTACAAAAAAAGTCTAGGGGACAATGAATCGAAAATCGCCGACAGAGGTAAGAATAGATTTTGGAAAGTATTTGAAATTTTACAACAATCCTTTACATTTATTTTTATGATATTAATCCCACACTAACTACCAAATTCAAAATTTTTGCAAGAAATCAAAGTTGCACATCAAATTTTATAGCCAATAACGCAAAATGTGCAGGCACATCATCGTAATGCTTTCACACACTGAAAAGAGCAGTTGCAAGTATATCCATACATATGCACACATGTATAGATAAAATATTTTTCCATATGCACATCTCCATCCATCCACTTTGAATACTTGGATGCAACTACACACTTACATATGATTTGTGGTGAACTGTGCCTATTCGGATGCCATAACTCTGCACTTCATACCACCAAGTACATCCATGCATACATACATATATTCATATACCCGTATTTATATAAGTGGCGGAAATCAACAATTTGGCACATTCATGTAATCGTGTACCGTTATGCGATTTTGTAATATATAAAATTTAAAAGAAAAAAAAAAACAAAAAAACATAATTTTGGAAGAGCCTTTAATAAAGTGATGCTCGGTTTGATCATGTGAAAATTGTGAAATTTGGCAATAAGTTTTGGAAACATGCGATACTGATTAATTGATTAAAAAGCGAATAGAGTAAGATATTTTAATATGTAATCAAAATTAGCAATTATAAAATACTCTATTTCTAGATCGCCTCTAAATGGTATGCTAATCACAATTTTTACTGAAGGCTTCTGAATTTTCGACAGTGACGTACCAAAAGGCGATTAACATGAAATCGGTTTTCATAAAGGTGCTTGTGTTTCGTATAGAGAACGACCGAACATTTAGTTTTAAGGCCCGTACAGAGCTAAACCGAACCGAACCGAACCTTTTCAAGTTGCCAAATAATAAACCAGAAATGACTTTTAAAAAATATTATACCGTATCCTTATTAACAAAAAAAGCAAAAAAACAAGTAAATAGGCTTCAATCACATTAATTTCAGCAGTTCTGAATTTTTTCTGAAGGAAAAAAGTTATAAGGTTTTTTTTTCCGAAGAAACCGAAACAGAAATCAAACCGAATTTTTAATGCCGATCATGGCCGAAGTTCGGCATTCTCTAAAACAGAGATGTGCTGCCACAGCAAAATTTCTGGGGGTAATTCATAAAGAAAACTGTAATAGAACCCTAATATATATTTAAGAATGATAATGGTACGCTATAGGAACAAATACTGTAAGTAAATACTTATTGGTGATCACCTGATACTGGATTAAATTTTTAATAAACACAGAAACGTTTGTTTTTTCGAATAGCGGCCATCGCTTGGTGGTCATAGCAAGTCGCGATTCCATTTCTGCCATAAAAAATTTCTTTCCTTATACGAGGGGTGCCTTTTATATGTCGGGATTAGAGAACAAAAACAAATTTTAATCATCGAAAATCACTTTATTGTTTTTCAAAATATTCTCCATGAAGATCTATACACTTTTGCATGCGTTTGAACCAATTGTCGAAGCACTTTTGCCACTCTGAATGAGGTACCTCCAAAACATGCATTCTGAATGCCGCAAGCGCTTCTTCAGGTGTTGAAAACCGTTGACCTCTCAGTTTGTTTTTTACGTACGGGAATAAAAAGAAGTTATTCGGTGCCAAGTCAGGACTATACGGCGGATGACCCATTAATTCGATGTTTTGGGTGCTCAAAAATGCAGTTGTTTGAGCCGATGTGTGAGAGCTCGCATTATCCTGGTGAAGAGTGATCCGTCTTTGGCGATTGGTTTGCCTAATTTCTTGAAAGACAACTGGCAAACAAATGGTTGTGTTCCACTCAGAATTTACTGTTCTGCGTTGTTCTAGTGGTACGGTTGCGACATGTCCAGTTTTTCCGAAAAAACAGGCGACCATTTGCTTGGAAGTGCTTCGTGCGCGAACAACATTTGTTGGATTTGGCTCATCTTGAAACACCCATACAGTCGACTGCTGTTTACTTTCGGGCTCATAAGCGTAAATCCATGATTCATCACCTGTCACGATGTCATAGACGTGTTTCGAAGCCCCGCGATCGTAGTTTTTGAGCATTTCCTTCGACCAATCGACACGAGCCTTTTTTTGAGCGATTGACAAATTGTGTGGGATCCAACGCGAACCAATTTTTTTGACAGTCAAATGTTTATGCAATATTGAATGTATGCTGGTCCCACTAATGCCTAAGATTGTCTCAATTTCACGATAGGTCACATGACGATCTTGCAATACCAGTTCGCGCACAGCATCAATGGTTTTCGGAACAACAACTGATTTTGGACTGATAAACAAAAAATGAATTAAGTTCATCCATGCAATGTTGCTGAGTTAATCCACGTCGAAAGTTGTAAAAAATAATCGCACGAAAATGTTCACGATTTAATTCCATTTTTGGACCAAGATGAATATTTTAAGTTACTGTAAACAACACAAATAGTGCTGGTATTTCAAAACGTTCTGAGTACGTAAAAGCCAAAAAATGTCAAACTTTGCGATACAGCTGTCAGTTGCCAGATTGCAACACCAGGGTTGCCAAATCCCGAAATATGAAAGGCACCCCGATCGATGTTACTTTTTCGAGATTCAAAATGGCGGTAACCAGCGACTCTAAAAATCTCAGAGTGGTCCGTTTGATGATCTTAACTAAAATTTTTCTTTCTATCGATTTTTATGAGATTAGCTCAGATTAGGAAAACTAAAAATTGAAGCAAGAGTTGGGACTAACTATTTTTCAGGCATATATACAGTTATTATTATTAGTACTCCTCTTCGAAAATAAGTTTGAAGGAACGAAAAGGTAAATACTACCGTTTCAGTTGCGTTGAAAGCTCCTCCACTTTTCAGAGATCTCTTTAAGTTAAACTACATGGAGAACGTATTTATCACTGACTTGACACTAATTTAAATCAATCCTTTTGTCTAAATTAAAATATGAGTTTCATTTGAGCTTAATTGGTTGAAAGTTTATTAGGGCTGGTGATTAGGGAGAATCGGGATGAGAACTCTAATGGTATAATATTACAGCGGACATAATGATGCATATGTATATGTATATGTCACACTCTTACCTATGAAAATAGCGGTAGTTAGCGCTTATTATTTCATATTATTTAATTTATGACTTCAATTTAAATTAAGAATAATTAAAAAGATATCTAAATTGATGCAAATTAAGTAATATTAAATAATATTTCGCAATGTAATTACATTTCGTTTCATCTTTCGCTTTTTATGCAATAATAAATTGCTACTTTTTATATTTTATTACCTGCTATCAATTTGATTTTCAAATAGCCAATCATCAATGTATGTATGCATGCACTTTAACTTCATGTTGCGCTTTTAAGTTGTTGGTCGTGACAGTGTAATTTGAAGGCAACTAAGCCGATAATATAAATAAATTTCAAAGCATGTATGCGTTTCTGCTACTACTCAGAGGAGATTCTAGTTCACAACTAGTGTAATGTTAGTCAATACGAATTAGTATGAAATTGGTTAAATTTCGATCAGTTAGAAAAGTTCAAAATGAGTTAAGAATGCAAATAATGGATTTGTATGCATTTAAGCCACAAATTTCATATTTTTTGGCAAATAATGTTGTTTTACGTACTACGTCTTATTAAAAATTTCGAATTAAGAAAATTAACTGTTGTAATTGTAATTGTAAATCTAAAGTATTATTGAATTTTAAAAAATATTCGATTACTTTAATCACAAACATTCGAATGAAAGTGCATTTGGGAGAAAACGTCTTTGACAAGTATAATAAACCTAATGAGGGGCATGGAATATGGCAGCCGATCAAATGTTCAGCTGCATGAAATTTGCCAAACCTCTGAAGTATGATATTTCCTGCAATATATACCGGTTAGAGGATAACTTTATGGAAGAGGTGGGGCTAGCATCTACTACTACATAGATGCGCCATAAGAGCTGATTCAAAGGGCGGACTCCTCTCTCATCTTCTTTGCAATCTGACTATAAATACGAGTATTCTACATTGTACAAAAACAAAATGAACAGGGTTCTGAAATTCGCTTATGACAAAAGGAGTGGAGTAATAGTGCCTGTTGTCAACCGTTTTTAAAGTTTACGTTTGATTTCGTTTTAGAGGGGACGAACGCTTATGCATTCTTCGGTCATTAAAAATCAAAAGATTCTTACATTTGAGGCATGGATTATTTTTAACAATTTTATGTGGCATGCTGTGAGATGATTTTTCGGAACATATTAACCCTTTGTAAATCGAGAAAATTCAAAAAAATCTGCTAAAAGAAGTGTTTAACAGCTTAAAATATAATAAATATGCATGTCATGCATAGATATATCGATAATGCATTTTTAACAGCAAGAGATATGAAAATAATTATCTGCTATTCTCACCAACGATGAGTTAGTTATGGGGTACATATACTTCATAAATATCACAATATGCATGGGGTCGTCAACATTTTCGTGGTATAGAGAAAATTCAAAAATTTGTGCAAAATAGCTAAAAATTCAAAATACTTCTTTTTTACTTTTTTAATGAAATATTTCAAATTTGTAAAAAAGTATTTGGTAAGTTGAAAACGCCTTATGTGCGCTCTAACATATTAAAGTTTTATTGGACTTGGACGAACGATATCAAAAGTAGGCAATTAAAAAGGCGTAGTAAAAATTGCAATATGATGTAGCACACAAAATTTCCAAAATTTGTTGTCAGTCATTTGGTTTCAAAAACTCTATCGCCCAGCCCCATTATTTTTACCAAATTAAAAAATTCTGTAGATGCCATGTGGATAGTAATATTTTTGACGTATTCTTATCCAGTGGCTATGCTATTTTCACTTTATGCAGAAATAGGAGCCAGAGGTCTCATAAATCGAAGGAATTTAAGTAGATCCATTCGCCAAGCTTTAGCGAGTATCGAAAAGAAGAAGGAACTGACTTAAATAAATATATGTGCGTGGGCAGCACGGAAAACAGCTGCCAAAAGTGACATTAGTTTGGAAGCACTTAATGAGTATTGGTAATGCAAAAAAAAAGTAGGCTGCATTGAATATACATAGTTTTATGAGGTATAGCGAATTGATGACTAATTTTCATGCTTATGGCGAGTCTTGCTCAATAACTTTGTTGTTGCTATCACATGCAAATTTTTTGTCAAGCGCGCAGAGCCGCAACATAGCGAGTATAGAAATGGCGAATCGAAGTTGGCTGTTGTTACATCGTTAGATTTTATGTGCGGCACTTTTGTTAGTTTTCCTATTAACTTATCCAGAATTTCGTCTCATTACTGTCGATGATTAATAAAACTGACTCTCATTTGGTAAGTAAAGTTAATGAGCTGCTCATGTTGCTCAACATTACAAGTTTTCAGGAAGATTTGATCAACACTAATTGCGAATCTACTCAAATTCAAACACCTGTCAAAGTTCAAACACCTCTATTAGAAAACTCTATGACTCTGCGACGCTGTCTGAGGCTAAACGTTTGAACAGTTTCAAATTTCCTCGTTAAAATATTTTCAACATTTTTGCAGTTAAAGTTTTATTTTTGTCCTTTTTCGTTTAATTTAAAATTTAAAAATGTTTGCAGTTTGGTTCGTTACTCGCGCATACTCGTACATGCAGATATGTGTATGTAGGCACTCAAAACATTTAGTCAGTTATGAATACTGCGTTAGGCTTTCTGTGGAAGCAAATGTGCGCCATCATTATCCACATAATGGAGAGTTAATTAACAGCTTTTAAGTAATGTAGTAATTGGGTGGGTGCGTAGGTAGGTAGGCATGTAAACAAGCAAGCGTTTGTTTTGGTTGTGCGCGTACATTTGCACTTCGCTTACTTTTTTCTGTTTGTGACATTTCTATAGGCCCACGCATGTGCGCTTGACAAATTGCATACAAAATGTTGTAATTTGTAGTAAATTTAAAGTTAGTGTTGTAACATATTATTTACAACAATAACTCCATATTTTCATGTTAGCCTGTTTTATTTCGTTGAACAACCTAGCTGAATGTTTATCATGAAAAATGTGTTGCGACGAAAGTACGGTTGACCAATAAAAAAAAAAAAAACTATCTATTTGCAGTGTATACGAGGTGTGACAATTAAGGTCCAGAATTTAACTATAACTCGGAAAATGTGAAACGGTTTGGTAAGAATGGGAAATTATTTCAGTGAAGTTTGTAGATTTTGCAGCATAGAAAACGGCACGCACTTGAACTCTCAAAAATCCTTCATGTACAACCTGTAAAGAATCCTTTAATCAAAATAATAATAATAAAGAAGAAGTTTTTTCTAATAGCGATCGTCCATCGGCAGGAAATAACAAATCTCCGAGTGTAAACTATCTGCCGTTCGGGAGGCGGCAGAAAATTAAAGATCTCTCCCTTTGTGAAGCAACAAGAAGGCGCACCCCACAAATTAGAGCGCTCGGCCAAAGAAATAACAAAAGATGTACGCATCCATTATATATACAGGGTTGGCGGGATAGTAATCCTAGATAATTAAGGACATTATTCAGATAATTTCTGATTAATTTGGTTACATGACATGATGTACAAAATATAACCGTTTTCGAGATATTTGAATTATAAACTATTTAGAAGAATATTTTTTTTGGCTGTTTGTCTATTTCTTTAAATGTTAGTTCAAAGAAGCAAGCAAAGGGTGTGCCAATTAATAAAAACAGTCACTAAAATTTGAACCAAGCCCTGACAGTTAAAATTACTATTTAGTAAAATTTTGAATTTACAATTTTTTACCAAGTGTTGCATCATTAAAAAAAAATGTATATGGAAAGTATTCTGCAGTTCTGACGTTCCGTTTGAGCTTTTGTCGAGAGCAAATTTTTTTGAGGTGTGGTGAAAATCAGTGACTCACATTACAGCAAAGTGCTGTAACCCAAATTTTAGTAGTCAAACCTTACAAAAACTCTCAAAAATCCTTTGTAAATTGTTGATTGGATGAGACTGCAGATGAAACCTTGACATTTGAGTAAGAACCGGAGCCCTGTAAATAAAGTCAGCAGTAGGCGAAAAATGGTGGCGAGCGGCTAACGACAGCGAGGATGTCTAAGTCGTGATTGAAGCCAATATTGATCGTTAAAATTTTGTACATCTTTCGACAAGACATAGCTGTAAGATCTTGAAGATGATTTCAAACAGAAGATGAAATATTATGTATTTTATTTAAATTCCTCCTATTTGATGGCCCAAAACAAAATTAACAATCCGCGGCATCATTTAAGGTAAATATATTCCTGCCGGACAGATAATTACTGACCAGTTCTTGATTGATGACCTGGAACATCTGCGATCACACATTTCACGTGCGCAGCTCAAGTTCTACAAGAAGCCATTCCGTGACGTCTTTCTATTTCCCCAATGTGAAAATGTACCACAAAGCAACGCATAGTGGAGGGCTTAAATTTGCAGGTTTAGACGGAGACAATTTTTCTTATAATTTAATTTTATTGAAAATTTTCTGAACTCAATTGCCACACCTCGTACTTCTCGCAGATTAACTATGTAAATATGTACTTATATGTCATTAGGTAGTCACGTCTTCATTTTAAGTTGTGCCATGGAGGGAGGAAAACTGTTGACAGCTTGTCGACTTTGTAACCATACAGATACTTAGCACGTAAAGAAAAAATTAAAAAAAAAAAACAACTGAAATTAAATAGAAACACATGCACTATGTACAGACTTTTGCAAAAATAAATATGTATGTGTGTATACTTTAAAGTTTACTTGCCTTACTCTCATTTTGTTTTTATTTTTCTTGTCGCCGCAAACGACTGCAAAGCATCAAATGGTTGAATGACCGCAGTCGGTCAAGGAAGTTATGCACCCACATACGCTCATACGCATCGATGCACACATATATGTATAAAGTACATACATATGTACATATGTGAACAATAAGTAGGCGCTAGTAGATGCATTTGTTTATTTTTTTGTTGGTAATTTTGGTAACAAGTAATGAAAATTAAAATAAAAAATATTGTAATACCTCTTTGGAGGCTACAGACTTGCAAAACGTATTACAATACTGGTATTGTATTGAGAGCTTTGCATTATTATTTTTTATTATCAAAAATTTTGCAATTTTCTCTGTCTTTTATAGTTCCCAACAACACAGACATCATTTCTAAGGGACCATTGAAATTCGTGAGCAATTTCCTACTGAGACAGTTAAAGTTGAATGAATTTCTGTTGAGGCTTAGCGCTTAAATTGGGGTTAAAAAATATCTAGACCATTACATACATACATACGAGTATAGTGAAATGGGGCGGTCAGTAGCAGATGGGGCGAAGTGGCGAAACTTCTGACATTTCCTTTGGATTCACCTTCGTATCCAATGTAAATTTGAAGATTCTACAGGATGAGAACTTTAAATTAAGAACAAAAGTCTAAAATGATATAAATTAATTTATGAAATTATTTTTCCTTTTGAGGTTAATTGTATACCAATAATGTTGAAATATGATTAGGCCGTACATACACTTCTGGTTGTCCATACGAACTGCGAACTATTGTCCAATTTTTAATGACTTTTAGAGTGAATCTAGCCTTATTTCTGCTACTTCTGCTACTACGACTTCTTTATCGAATTAAATAAAATTTCATTTTTGAAAAATTAATACTATCACGTGCTGTAAGGCTGAAACCACATTTCTTTTGGATCAATGTTTTTCATGTTTTAAAACAAAAAATTGTTATTCACGGTTCGATTACGTGTTCCATTGGTCAAGAAGAGTAAATGTGGTTCAAAATTTATTAATTTTTGATGGCCAATTATTTCGACTATAAGCTGCAGATCATTTCTATGTGTTTTACGAATTCAAAGTAAATTCAAAAAATGTGCAAACATTTTTGGCGTCTGAGTTTTTCCATGATGAAAGGGTAAACTATAACGAATAAAAATACCTACCTATCCAAATGCTGCTTAGGCAATCATTCTAATTATTCTATCACTCTATAATAAACACCCTATATAGGTATGTATTTTGGCTCATATACAACGACTTGAATTTCAAATATAAAGAAAGAAATTGCGCTGTAAGCTTCTGGTGATTGCTTCAGTAGTATCAAAGAGTAATGATACCAGAGTGATGCACTATACGTACACCTTTACTTTAGTTTTGCAGCAAAAATTTAAGTTATTTGTAATTTATACCAGATACACCTACATCCCGCCAAAAAACTATGGCCCCTTAACATTTTAACCATATTCGATAATTTGCTTCTAATTTTTTTGGATTTTCGTTATTTTTTTATAAAAGTGTAGTTCATTGTCTAACAATAACCATATACTCGTAGAGTCTGTCTAATGGAAGCTTGACTAGCAGAATTCAAATTTAGAGATCAGTTAAGAAAAAATTTAAATGTTGCTAAATAGGGGTATCCTTGCAATTTCGTTAGTTTTGTGAGAAATTTAGATTTTTACAAAATGAGTTCCGCGTATTGAAAACGATTTGAAGCAGTGTTTCTATTTATACACCTACAAGGCCCAACAATTTCATCTGCAACGTGCATCTGCAGCAAAATATTTGAAGAAGTCGAAGAAGTTCATGATTAAATGGGTGCAACGGCATACCGAAGTTAAAGATGGTGACGACTTCCTGGGCCGAGCGCAAAAAAACATACCTCTCAAAAGCAAGAGCAGAAGATCATTGATTTGTTTGAGACAAATCCGAGTTTATCGTTACGCGAAACTGAAGCAGTTTTAAGGAAAAGTGATCTTAATGTATCCAAAGATACGATTCGAGTACGTTTTCGTGTGTACGTTTACACAAAAACTATTTGTTCAGAATCTTTTGAAACATTTTTGGTATGCTGTTTAATAGGCCATTAAATTTTAGTATAACAAAACGACCGAGTTTTATTAAACAGCGGGATTGAGACAGCTTATGAAGAAGTATGCTTACACCAACGCCAGCGAAGGTGCGAATGTATATGCTGCTACAACAACAACAACAACAAGGCCTACTTTTTAGTGTAAAGTCTTTGCTCTCTCTTGCGAAGTATCTCTCGCGTCTGTTAACAAATCAATTAGCATTAGAATTGTTTTTTTGTTTTTGTTTCGCTGAATGTTAAGTATAATGAGGTAGTAGTTCATTCTACATTATTTATTAAGGGTTTCCTAAGCAAAATTCTAGTATGAGACGCTTATCCTTATTTCGTGGGATCGTGCGTCGTGCGACTTCTATCGATTCGAGTTTGTGTCCATTGAAGTTGTCATAGAGAAAGGGTAAATATCCTGAAAGGAGAAGCTGAGAGAACAGAGAATCTCGAATTGTTCCGCTGAATAAAAAATTTTATTGTACTTCGTAGAGATAAAGGTAGTTCTGAAGATTTATATTTACAATATTTTTAAAAAAATTCTAGTCTCAACAAAATCACTCACCCTTTTCTGTATAGGTCCCACACATTGGCTTTGACAAACTTTTTATCCTTTTGCCGTCATTCTGAGTTTTGAAGACGGAACTAGACGAGGAACTAACTCTGGAAGCTCAGTCTATATGGGAAACTTCGACCGCCTACAGATTTACCAAAATAATGCTAAATACGAACGTGCAACACGAATGCAACCAACTTTATTTTATCACTCCCAAGGAAGGTGTGTACAATATTGGTTGGAGTATTGAGGGAACATTGTCGCACTCCATATCACGTAGTTAAAATGGGATTGCTCCAGAACGACGTGTGCAACTTTTGCGAAGAAGAAAGGGATACTTTCTCTTCTTTGCCACTGTCCTGTTCTAAGCAGAACTCGTTACAACTGCCTGGGATCGGTATACTTTTCATCTGTGAAGACTATTGCTGACAAAAGTTTAAACTGTTTCTTAAAATTCGCCAAGACATGTATTACAAACTATGTTTAACACGACTCCAACACCACAGGTTACGCTACGGACCGTTGTGGTCTATGTGAGATCTATTCAGATCAGCCAGATATACTTAACCTAACCTACCCCTTAGTTACATCCTGGACAGATGCTCTTCTGCATTTTGAGGTGCTAAAATGCAAACTTGACTCTACTTTAAAGGCAGTCGTAAGCCATAAAGCAGTCATCCCATAGATGGCTTCAAATTTTGAAAAGTTTGGACGCGTTCGCCAACCGTACAGTAGAGTGGAACAGAGGTCTGGCTCACGCAGTTTGTCAAGATGTTTATTGTTTTATAATTGTCAGATAACACTGTGGTACAAAAAAAAAGTTGCAAAAAAACTTTGGATCGGACATGGTGAGGGTTGTAGCTTATGAAAAACTGAAAAGAATGGTATAGGAGAAATTTCCAATACACCCCCAAAATCTCGTTTTATGGCCATAAAACCGTTTTTCAGTAGGTTGATGTGAAGAATAACTCCTAACTTCGCCAATTTCCATCCGATTTCGAATTAGCTTTTTTAGTTCGAAAGAACAAAAACAAGCCTTTTTGACAGTGTGTTAACATTTTTTCTGAAATGACAACTGACGAGACTGTAGACGGAAGTATTTGGAATTTTTTTATTTTTTCTCTATTTTTTCGACTTTGACATAATTTTTACGATATTATCCGATATTGAGGATTTTTTTTAGTACACTACTGTTATAGTAAATTTAATTTTGCGACGAAGGAGCTATATTTGACTGTAATTGAATTAAAATTAATAGAGTTGTGTGGGTTTTAAGTTTTTTTCTTTTTTTACTACGAGATTTGGTATGCGTTTCGAAGCATGGAAATAATAACAAGTGTCATTATAAACGCATAATATTTATTGGAGTACTGTGCAGTGCAGCACTGTACGGTATGGTACGGTGCAGTACACAACGGCACTGGTTCCAAACTTAAAAATGCATTGGAAACGGCCCTTTGGAGTTTAGTATGGTACGGTACACTTGTCATTCTCTTCATCAGTTTTGAATACTTCTCTATAAGAAATTCGATCATCATCATTCATCTTAAGCCGTCATCAACTAAATTCCATTGTTTAAATCGAGAAGCGAGCGTTTCAGATTGTCTTCCCGATAGAAGTAAATCACGAGAAAGATCCTGAAAATCTGAATTTGATACAATGTGTCGTTCTGAAGACTTAGAACCAGACGGAAAGTACTCTTCATCATCAGGTTTATTGTTATCAGTTTGATCATCATCAGCAATGAGTTGAACTTCCTTCAGTTCCTGCAGTTGAGTCAATCATATCGTCCAAGGCTACCGGGTTCTTAACAGTTGCAACATCAGCATACTTTATGAGTTTTATAATGTTGACCGTTTACGTCCGTTTTACAAAAATAACAATCATCTGGTTTATGATAAGGCTGATGATGCCACATCATTGGAGAATATTGAGAAATTCGACTTTTCTGGCAACGTTTTGATTTATATCTCTTGAATTTCAATGAAACAAACAATAAAACTTTGACGTTTTAATAAGGTTAAATTATAATAACAAACTTCTTTTGCTAATCAATGTACCCTGTGAACTTTGGTACACTTGGG
>JAYXIM010018113.1:0-28661 GCA_037575425.1 Anastrepha fraterculus | reverse complement strand
GTCCTTATACGAGTATATATGGACATTAGTGCCGTTCATAATTTATTGGTACGCTACTGACTGTCAAACAAATGCTGTGGCCATAAATTTGTATATATGTGTGTATGTATGCAGCCGAATGGCGGCGGGTGGACACATCTGTTGCTACTGCTTTAAAGTGGTTTGTTGTTGTTGTTATGTATATATGTATGTTTAGCATCATTGGCATTTTAACGTTGTGACATTTGCATTTGACGGACATTGACTGTGATTTTCAATGTGAAGCTTCTGTTCTTTATAGCCGATTCTCGTTTTAATTTTTACTTCGTTGTCGATGTTTTCGTATTTTGTTTGTTTTGTAATTGCCGTTGCCATTGCCACGATCGTCGTTTCTACTTCGGTTTATGTTATCATGTGAACTCTTGCGATCATTTTATTGTGACGTTTAGTTCGAGCTGCCGATTGTTTTTTTATTAATATTTTTTATATTTTTCTTTTGCTTTCGCTTTGTTTTTAGATTTCCTTATTATTATTTCTTTTTTTTTGTGCTCATTGTGATTCATTTAAGCCTGCTCAATTCGTTATTACATACAAAAGCATTAAGAAATAAATAACTGTACCAATAAATAACAAAAGCGTGATTCATTAAAATGTTCTACTTATTTGTGACGCATTTGAGTTCGAAGAAAAATCGAAGATAATGTATTTGACATGATGTGATTCTAAAATGCTTCGAAATTATAAGAAAAATTTAACTACTTTTCAACTACTACTTTAATAAAATTGTACGAGGGTTGCATTTTATATTTTACGCCCAACAATGAAAATATAGTAAAACAATAAGTAAAATGGCTTTGTTGTTTTTCAACATATTCTCCTTGGAATTCAATTTCAAAAGGCTTTGCTGTTTTTCAAAATATTCTCCTTGGAATTCCAATTTTCAAAGCTCTTTTGCCACTCAAATGTGGATACCACAAAACGAGCTACAACAGCTTTTTCCGGCGTTGAAAAACGTTAACCTCGCATTTTATTTTTCATCATCGGGGACAAAAAGAAATTGTTAGGTTTCAAATCAGGGCTGTAAGGCGGATGCTTTTTTGAGAGCTTGAAATTTTTCTTGTGTGAGCCGACATGTTAGAGCTCACATTGTCGTGGTGAAGCATGATTCGTCTTCGGCTTTTAGGTTTCCGTAATGCTCCGAAAAAATGAAACAAATGGTTTTGTATCACTCAGAATTGACCAGTGGCATAGTTGCGACATGACCAGATTTTTTGAGAAAACCAGGCGACCATTTGCTTTGAGGTGCTTTTTCCGTGAACAACTTTTATTGGATTAAGCTATACTATCTATTGCTGGTTTCTGGCTCAATATCCAAGATTAGCCACCTGTTAAGATGTCATAGACGTGTTTTAAACTGAAACGCGGCTGAACTTCTTCAACATTTTTTACACCAATCGACACGAGTCCTTTTTAGGGCAATTCTCATTTCTCAATTCTCATTAGCTAAGTGTGGTTCTTTAACACCAAAATTCGAAATAAGTTGATTAATGCACTTCTGCTTCGATAATCCACGTTGACAATCACAAAAAATCATCGCACGAAAATTTCCTCAAGATAATTCTATCTTTTGAGCGTGATGAATTTTTCAATTCATGGAAAAAATAACCAATCAAGTTTATGTGAAAAAAACACCAAACTTTGCGATAAAAACCGTGAATTTCAGCTCATCACGTGTTGTAAAATGAACCATAAAAAATGCAAACTTTATTACCATGTATTTTTGGCGTATAAAGAGTGTCTCAAAATTGCCTACAACTTTAATTTATTAATGAAATCAGTTAATTATTTAACAGATATAAATCATTTCAGCACAAAAATGCATATACGCTAATGAAGTTTTCATGCAATTTTGGCCGGTGTAATCGAGAAAAATTAAAAAATAAAAATAAAATTCTGAATAAACACCGAGAAACTTAACGATGAAAAAGCAAATGCTGAAGACATTATTGATTTCAAAAAATGGGCTTAACTATGTTAAATTTTCAAGCTAGACCTTTATTAGGAAGAAGCTACCAAATAACAAATTTTAAATATTGGTTTATTATGAGTTTAGTTTTGAATACAAAAAACCAGGTGAAGAAAGCGCAAAAAATGTCAATTTAAAATATTTATTAATACGTATGACTATATAAACGTTAACAATAAATAATACTGTAACTCAAATTTTTTTTTCAAATCTTGCACTTCTTTAAAAAAGAAATCATTATTACTTTATACTTCCTAAAGAGTAAAAAATATTCACATATCTACACTTTTCCAAATTGCATGTTCAGACACATATTTCAACTATAAATATGTTTATGCTTACCTTAATAGTCGTGATTCGATTAATTTTCATTCGCTTGCCTGTGGGTGATTTTTCTATATATTACTAGAGCAATTCATTTTTAAACCTTCTTGCTCAAGAAACATGTTTTGCAGCTATGCTGTTATTAATTTTGCGCGGAAAAAAGGGGCCACTTGACGCTTTCGATGTACGTTCAGTGTTGTAAAATGGTTCTTTATGTCGCCCATTTTTGCATTACATCTAAGTCAGTTACTAAATTTTTCTGCCTAAGCTACAGCATTTCCTGACGCCATACTCGATGCTTACAACACAAACAAAAACAAAAAAAGTACATATATGGCGCACAATTTAAAATATCGGACCATTTTGGGACACCCGCTAATTATGATTTAGTGATTTAGCTTAAAAAAATGTTTATATTCAAGAACTAATTGCATGACTTTTACAACCTTTTTTAGTGAATTCTTTGTGTGCCTGCATATTTGTAGTCTATACCTAAGTAGCTGTTAGCGTCAACAAGGTCAGTTCTCACATACCAACAATCGAATTTCGAGTTTGTTTTGGCTGAATAATCTCTTAAGTTATAAACCTCAAATACATGAAAAGAATATGTCAAAACAGGTTCAGTTCGATTGCTCTGCAATTATCATTAGCATAAATCGGAAGTTGGCTTCACACTTGACACATACCTCTTTTGTTAAATTTCTGTACTACTCGCGAAGTTTACTTTAATCTATGCTAATGAGTTTGCTGACTATTTGATGACTATTTGATTGGACGGGCAGTAATGGTAGTTATTTGTGACTTAATTTAACATTTTTTATATATATACGTGGATATGTTCATTTGTAAGAATCTTTGAAATCATATATTATTATGAAAATGGAGTATGTAAATATTTCAATTCAAGAACTAGCAGTGTTCATGAGATGGCGCCAAAAAGGTTGCCAGCCTTAAGCTGCCAATGTGCCACTTTTGTAAATACTCGTTTTGTTTTGGTTAGAAATTATTCTAAAATTTTTATTTTTTTTATGCTGCTCAAGAATTTGTGTCAGCTGCTTTTAAATAATAAATAATATAAACTTTTATATGACATATTTTAAAACATAATGTAGCAGAGATATGCATGAAATGTGTTGACTATTTGATCACTTGTTGGTATAGTTTACAGGTATTTATGTATATTAAGAGCCGCTAACTTAGGCATTACATGTGAAGGGCGATAGACTTCATTTGGCCTCTACTGGCGCCTTACTGCTATTTGAGTCGAAATGAGTTTCTTCTACATCTCGCGGCTTTTTATCACACTTGGATGGAAAAAATATCGACGAGACCAAAGAAAAATGGGAGAAGTTTCACTGGTGGTAAACCAAATAAAAAAAGGCCAATCAAAGAGGTTAATAATTTCTCTTTTTAAAGACTCTTAAGGGCTTTTAGAACTTTAACGGAGTAGTATTTCAACTCCTTACTACTTACTAGTTGTCTTACAGGACTTACAATTGTAAGCAGTAACACTCAGATCATCCAATTCTTGTGTAAAATCGGTCGTTGAGTCTGTAAGTTTACATATTTTTTTGTTGTCAGCCGCCGTAGCCGAATGGGTTGGTTGGAGCAACACTTTGCTGCGTTCAGAGGCTTCGTGTTGCAGGGAAGACTTCAAGAGCCTTTGTCACTAGGAAAAAGATAAATATCCCTTTGGCTCGATATGTGGGCTCATTATATGACATACATGGCACAAACTGATGTGTACAAAGCGAGTTGGGTGGGCTACTAGAAAAGCATCAGCCACCATTCTGTTTTCGTGGGTCTTCTAATCATAATACGTTGTTTTCTTGGGCTAGTCTGTTGGCTTTTTAAAGGGTGCTTATTTAAATAGGATAATAGGAGTTACATAATACTAAGCAAATTGGCTGAAAATATTTTTTTTAGAATTTTTTTTATTTTTCATACATCCGAGTATATAAACAATGAACACTTTTAAGAGCACTAAGTCTAAAAAATTATTTTTTTTTGTAGCAGAGTATCAATTGCATATATCAAAAAAATTGTATTACCAAATATTAGTCCTATTTCTCATACTCTGAGATCAAATGCCATATTTTCTATGTCAAATTTCTTAATCAGAAGCAGAGGAAAGATAGGTTGACAACCACCTTTGCCAATTTTGGTACTAAGATGCCCCTCAAAAAACACTTTTGACATACACAATTAAATTTTTTTGAAAGGTTTTAATTTTTCTTTATTTATTGCATAAATAAGAGCACTGTGGACGTTTTTATTCTTCAGTCAAATACTCTTTTGACTACGCAAAATTTTACTTAATATTTTTACTTCTTTAAAAAAATTTTAAAAACCTCTAAAAATATGGGTGAAGGGCAATATCGCTATTCTTTCGGATAGCCAAGCCGCAATCCAGGCGCTGGACGCGACTATAACAACCTCTAAAGTGGTGGAGCAAAGTAGGAATAGTCTCACCAACTTGAGTGAAAAGCATAGAGTAACCTTAATTTGGGTCCCGGGACACCGGAACATAGAAGGTAACGAAAAAGCTGATGAACTGGCAAGAGGGGGATCTGCCATGAATAGCGCTCTTGCAGTTCCAGTATTCACTCCACTAGGTGCGGTCAAGAATGCAATTTCCCTAAAATACCTTCGAATTGCAGATTGTAGATGGAGAGACCAGACGAAATGCAAAATTAGCAGAACGCTATGGCCCACCTGCAACCCCAAGCAATCGTTGACATTAATAAACATGAAACGACGGGGCACCTGTAGACTTACGGCAGTCATAACTGGCTTCTGGTCTATCGGAGAACAAGCCGCCAAAATGGGCATCCCTCGCAACACATACTGTCATAGTTGTAAACAGCCGGAGAAAAAAGAAACAATCTTCCATTTCCTCTGTGAATGCCCTGTCCTATGGAAGGACAAAATGCTAACCCTGGGCAAACCGCTGTCAAACTGTCTGGCTTAGACGTCAACAACCTAATAAGGTTCCTAAACCGCACAGACTCGATATAGTCCTGCTGCAAATAATTGTTAAACAATTTGGTAACGAGGATGTGGCAACAAAATGGTGCGGAAGCGCTAGTTGGATTCAGGATGAATCACCACTCTAACCAACCAACCAACCATGGATGAAGGGAGGTCAGATTGAAGTATAGGTTCGAAGTGTTTAGGGTTTCTTGAGAAACAATATCTGCCGCAGATATGTTGCCGTACGGTGCAATCATTTGATCCAGCGCTGGTGCATTCGAAAAATGAAAAATATGAACTTGTTTTCTACAAGTTTGGCAAAAATTCGGAATATTGTTTGGTTTACCTTCTAATCGACTACAAGTAACAGGTAATTATGAACGACGTGCTTACAATAGAGAAGTAGATACATGCAATTGTTAGCATATAGAAGTGTGCATATGTATATCTGTAACTAGGTGCTTGCAATTAAAATATTTTCATAATAGACTTCAAAAATAATTTACACCATATTGTATGGACAACCCATTTGAATTTTGGCCAGTTCAATTAACTTTAACAAAATTTGCGCAAAATCCCACGCGTTATAGAAGTTAATTACTTAGGTATGCATGTATGTATGTATGATTATAAAAGTGTATGTACCTACTCTGCAGTGAAAAGCCAAACTACACAGTAGACATTCTAGTTTATGAATTGATATTTGATGGTAGATGTCATACCAGTTAGGTAGGGACTAGAATTATACTAGTTGCAAGTGGACCAAAAAGGGGTGTATGCAAAAAAATATTTTTCTATTATGTTTGTTGCTTTCACTGTTGTCATGTTTTTAAATAGCAATAGTTACTAATTTTTATTTGAACAACTAAAATTTTGCAATCCATGGTTTTTAAAAATATAATCTTAAAGCGAGTGACATAATGATGACGTCACCATATATTGATAAATTTTAACTATGTATATTTTTTTTAAATTTTAATTATTGGTAGTATAAAAACATATTTCATTTTATTACAAGAACAACATACATCGAAGTTTCAAGATTTGTGCAGAATTTTAAAAAAATCATTCAATTTCAAACTTTTTATTCAAAATTTTTAGAAAATTTCTGGACGTGGCGTTTTATAACCTATTTAATGCTAGTATTAAGTGCAAATTTGAAGTGGCACCAAATTCTCGTTAGTTTTTGATAATTGTTTTTTTCTTCAGTGAGAATTGTAAGTCATGTGAACTTTTATAATATAAGTATACAAATATTCTCTGAAAATTCTGGTTAAAAAGTTTAATTTTTATGAAAATTTAATTTTTATGAAAATTTAATTTTTTTTTATTTCTTATAAAAAAATAATTCAGAGAAAAATATAAATAAATAGTAAAAACTTGTTAATATATAAGTATACATAAGTCCATATGCATATGGGGCTTGTAGAATTTTACAGAGGAGTATAGTATGTAGAACAAATGTAAACATAAACACAAAATTTATGCCATACGTATTTTAATTTGCAATAATATAATTTGGAATATTCACTTGCAATTTTTATTTTACTAAAACTGGGGATTTTCGCTACAAATTTTACTAGTTGTTTTTTCATCTATTATGAACTAGTTCGTTAACTGTCAAATGTATAAGCTGGCAATTGACATTTCGTAGGAGATACCCATATACGCATATGTACATATGTATGCCTGCCAAACTGATCAGAACTAGCAGACTTCTCTGCATGGTAATCAACTACATATGTATGTGTGCATGTACAGTGCCAGTTGTGTGTTGTTGCCGTGCTTATTGCCTGTATTTATGTAAGTAAAGAGTTTAGAGCGCTGCCAGAAATCGGGCGCCTACTACATATACACACGTGTATGTACATATGTAGTTACCCGTGTACATGTGGTTACCCGGTGCGAGGAAGAGGGTGGAGTTGTAAATACACGTCCCTGACCCAATGCAATTTTTAAATGAAATTTTTAATTATTATACTAGCCGTCAAATTCTGTTGCAAAAATGGCTTGTGAGCATGTGTGTATCTGTGCTTGTTAAGAACAACTAACTGTAAACGAATTAAAGTAATTGAAGTTATTAACTTGCCATTACACAGTAAAAAAAAATTCAATATAATTGCATAAACTAAAGTAATTTTAAAATAAACATATACATACATACATATGTGCGCTTAAGCTTGTGTGCATATATAGGTGTGTGTGTGTGTATGAATATACCCCCTGGCAATTGATATATCAATTACAAATGCCTAAAGTGATTATATAATACTGATTGACAATTATTTGTATTTGTTTGAACAGGCTGTCGAGCGTAGAAAATTCGAAAAAAGTACAAATGAGTCAAACCGAAAAATAAATTGCCATTAATAAAGCAACTATGCAAATTGTAATGCTTGAGGGATTATTAACATTTTTCACATAGCAGCCACTTAAATTAACGCATTGAAATTTAAACTGTATTTGAAAAAGGTAATAAATATTTAAACTTAATAGAATTTCTGCATGCAGCCCACATTCTTCGACGCTACCAATTTGCCACAGAATGCACGTTGAGACTTGCCAAAGAATGGCTGTTATTTAGCAGGCTACTCAAGCGGTCAGTCAGTTAGTCTGTCAGTCTGCAAGTCAGGCTAAAGCCACTGAAGCGCGTTTGCATTTTTAAACTTGCAATTTTTTTTGTTATTTATATTTATTACAAAAATAACACTTAATTGCAAAATGATAAATATGCGTATGCAACCAATTTTACGTAACGCCATTAATAATAAATGTTTTTGCTTATTAAAACTTAGATTGTCGGCATAGGTTACTATGTAATTTGCAATTATTTCAAGCGTTCTTGCCAATTTTGATTTAGTTTAAACTAAGGGCATTATTTTATTGATTAACAGAGTATTTAAATATAGAAATTTTTTTCTTGGGTGGCGCCAAATCATTTGGTAGAGTAAAAAACGAAGGTAGTTGAGTGAGTCACCAGCACTGAAAATAATAATGCTAGATAAAAAAAAAAGAAGAAAAAAAGAATAGATTCTGGTAAGGAACAAAAAACACATATACCGACAGACGTACCGTCGGTGATTTCAAAGTTTAAGTCAAAATTTGTTTAGAGGGTCAAAATTCTCACAGAAACATTTTGAATCTCTAACTCCTCAATAGATTGATCGTTTTGTGTGTTTTATGGGGAATACCGGGTAAAATCCATCAAGAAACCACAAAAGCATGTACCATAAAATTACACTACAGGTCTTCTGACACAACAAAACTCACAATTCAACTTAATTGCCAGAAATAAGTTGAAATAAGTAAAAACGGAAAATCCCTTATATGAGACATTTTCGTTAGTGTGTATTGAAAATACGCGTATAATGCGAAAGCTGCTACAGAGGCTGTTTATATGTAAAGGCAAACGATTATTTACTATGCCTGTAACTGTTTTGAAAACTGTGTTCGAGCACTCCGTTAACGGGTCCGATGCGATAGCTCAATGGCCTATTTCCCCTAAATGGCTGAACTGCAGGGTGGGATAAATACCTAACATTTCCACCGGAAGGGAGTTAACTGAAACAGCTGATTTCGGTTTACATTTGGGGATAGTTAACAACAGATAACAGGCTACACGCAGTTTTTATACAAAAAACATCACCTTCTTGTTTTACATTAAATTATATTTATATTTTATGTCCAAAAACTCTATCACAACAAATGGCATAATTAATGTACCCTCTTTTATTCGCAGAGTTACGGCTCTGGCTGTGCCCGAAAGTATTATGTAAACAATTTTATATTATATTTGTAATTAGACTATCACTGTTAACTAAAATTTTTCTGTTTTAGTCTATTTTGAAACCTGTTGAAGAACTTAACTAAAGTTAAGACCTCTATTAAGTTTCAGAAAAATCAAGCATTCCCAAAGCAGTAAAGTTACCGAAAGCAGCTGCTTTATTTGTTTACGGTTGAGATTACCTGACAATAAATTGCAATCATAGCAGTCCATATTTTTGTGTAACTCCACATCTACTGCTACTATATATGTACAGAAGAATTTATTAAAAAAAACCGTTATAAAAAAGTCAAGTGAAAACCATGAATTTCCTTGATTTATTGGTAATATTTTGGAAAAAATGTTTTAGTGGCAACAACAAAAACAAGATAAATTAAGACATGAAAATTATGGATACCAAAATGGCAGGTGTAGATGTGGGATAAAGTCAGGAGGCAAGTTTCATGACTTTGGTTTATTAATTAGCATTCATTATTTTCAAATATTGGGGGTATTTTCTTCGGTTTGTTACGTGAACTAAAGTATGTATATTTTAATGCTAAAAAGAAAGAAATTTATTTTTTGTACGAAAATTGTACCATACAGTTAGCCGTCAATCTATCGTTGGAAGATTTAGAATCTATCGCAGATATTAATCCCAGGTGGATCACAGATTTTTCTTCAGCTCTGAAGTTTTTAGTCCTTAGGATGCTAAATAACTGTGTTAAATCATTTTTTTATTTTGCAAGATATTCGCAATTTAAAATTTGAAATTTGAAAGAAATGTCTTTTTTAAGAATTTTAATCTTGAAAACTATTAGTCCTATAAGCTGAAGTCACTTAAACAAAAAATGAAGACAAATGTTAAATTCTTATAGTATTAAAAAATAATTTGAAAAAAAAACTATTTGTTGATAATTAGTTTGAACGCTGATTTTTTATAGCTCGGAAATAATGCTAGGGAAATCAGAGATCTTCTAAAACAACAATGTGTTTTTAAAATTTGAACTTTTTTTCTTAGAAAATAGTGAAATTTTCAAAGAGATGTTTTTAGTATTGTGTTTGAACAGTCCAATTCTCTCGAATACATTTGAGCTAGTAGAGTTTTGTATTCTTAGGATAAGATTCGCATACATCTTATATTCCCTATAATAAAATTTGTATGAAGTGGAGAAAAATCCTGCTGAAGTAACTTCAAATAATTTTTTTTATACCTTTCAATTTTTGGAAAACACTTGTAAAATCATTAAAAGGCTTAGAAATGTGTTTATTAAATAACAAAAATTGCAAACAATTGTACAAAAAGGATTTAAATTTTAGTTGTTTTTCTAATTGATTTGGCTACTCTATTCCGCATAGGTTTAGGTTGAAAGTTGGTTTGAATAAATTTAATTTGGAATACGCATTTTTAACAGCGATATTATAAAAGATTTTAAACGTCTGATTTGAGATAGAATATGATTAAAGTAGAATAACAAATTTCAGTCAATGCTCATACCCATTTTAAAACTTAGTCTCCAATATTCTGTTTTTCTTTTTCATTATATCATAATTCCCTCTGAGATATGATGAAAAGCGGTATTACTTCAATACATACGTTAAATATTTAAATGAAAAATTGTTGCACTTACATACGACATTGTGACCTGATTGTTGTTGTTCGTGACCATGCCATTGCGCTTGCCCAGCAATGACTGATTCATACGATTCGTACCGTAGTACATTTCCCAAATGCTCGGCTTCTTTCGGTGCCATTCCAAAATCGAGTCCTTATCACCGGACTCCCCCGATTCAGCACCGCTACCGTTGCCGGCAGCACTACTGCCAGCATTCGGATTGCTTTTGCTACCAACTTCGGCATCTGCCGCAGGTATTGCCAATGCTTTCGCATCTAATTTACTTAATATCGGTTGTTGGAACGAGAGATTACGCTGCAATTGTGTTGTGGGCACATGTAATGTGATTATATTTTGATCGCGTTCCCGTTGTCTTTGATCCAAGCGTTCACGATCTCGACGCGGTAGCGACGGACGACGTTGCTGTAGTGACACTTGCGACGGTACACGTTGCAGATTTTCGGACACTGCATAACATTCCGCAATGGGAAACACGTCGGTTAGGGATTTGCGTTTCATTTTAAAATTCGGATCACTCGCGCAACGTATCGAAGCGATCTGTTCACGTATACTCGCTGGCACACCATCGCCGATTGCTTCGTAGTTGCCAATATAGCCGTAATCCGATTCGTTCGTACCGAGACTATGCGTTGAACGACGACGTTCGAATGCCTTCTTCATTTTTACGATATTATGATTCCTTACAAGACCACTGCACAGTTGGCGTATTTCTAATTCGCTGTGCTGATTCATGCGATCCAAATAGTTTTCCAATTCGCTTTTTAGCATTTTAATCATGCCTTCCAGTTCGCATGGTAGTTGTTCGGTATGTACACCACGACTCAAGTGCAATTCGGGGCTATGCGAACCGGCGCTGCCACTCGCCTGCGATAGCAAACGTATTTTGTCGCGTACATCTTCGAGCAGCTCACGTGTGCTCTGGAAATGCAGCTGGTCTTCGTAGCGTTTCATATAATGGTCTGCAACCGTACTGGACTTTTCCGAAACTGTGCCCATGCCAGCAACGATATCACTTTCAACGCGATATGCATCGTCGGGACAGGAATTGATATATTTTGCACACTTATAATTATTCTCCTCCTCTTGCTCTTCGGTGAGAAATGTGGGATTGTCGATGCCACTATCGCGCATCGGCCCGCTTTTATGCAACTTGCCGCCAGCATTGCGCTCGTTGACTAGCAAAAATGAGTCGAGGTCTATATCTAGTAGCGAATCATCCACCATCTCATCGGGCCATGAACGACGCGGTTGATTGGTGGGATCGTAACCTTCCATAATGGTGGGCAAATAATGTTGCGGATGTTGAGGTACACGGATAGCTAGTTTGTCGCCAGTCTCCGCCAGCGGCATTTGCTGATAAACGTGTTGGTGTTGATGAAGATGATGATGTGACTGTACAAAAGCGGCTATACGTTCGTGAGAACTCAGACTTGGAAAATTTTTCAAATGGCGATCGAGATTCTCGATGCTAGTCTCCAATATACGCAGATTATCGTTGAAATGTTGTGATGGTGTATATTCCTCGGAGGTTTGGCGTTGTAGTAAAAATTGCAAACTAGCCGGTATTTTGCTCACGCCAAACGTTGTCTCTTCTACATTCTTCGAATTCCTGCCAATGCTGTTGGTATGACGCGCTGCGGCTTCATCCTCTGCATCGCCATCACAATCGTCCTCGCCATCCACCTCACTACAACCAGCAATACCACTTTCGCCGTTTCGACTTGTCGGCGCTGCACTACCATTGCGTCGCCCGAAACCGCGTTTTATCGCACCTCCTTTACTGCTCATGTCCCTCACGTGACTATTGGCCAACGTTGTTGTCCCTAGCGCTGCTTTTGTGCTTTTGTTGTTATCACCACTAGCCGTTGCTTTGTCTGAGCACTCCAAACGTGAACTTTTGCTGCACTTACCACCACTACCAGCGTCACAACCACTATTGCTCACATTTAGGATATCTATAACCGGTTCGCAATAGATATGCTCGTCCAGCGAATATGTGGAGCAAACGTTCGAGCTATAGTAACCGGACGAGCCGCTTTTGTCTGTCGAATAGTGCGACTGATGTGAATTGGTGCGTCCACGGCGCTCACTGTCACCGCTCTGTGCCAATTTGGAGTCGGTTGTTTTCGACGTTGTAGCTTTGCTGTTGCTTGCCCGTGGCGGCGCTTCGTCGTGTTCGGCGCTAATGCTAGACGTGGTCGTTGTTGTGATTGTCGAACTGTTAGACTGTTTCTTGACGCGCACCGCTGCACCCGGTGTTAAGGTGGTTGCTATTGGCACTGTTGCTGTTGCGGCTGCTGCCGTCTTCGTGGCCGTTGTTACTCTGAAAGGCACACCACTATCGACGTTGTTGGCGACTAGTAAACTGGCGTAACCATCATTGCTATTCGCATAGTTTAGCCTGTTTTTAGTAATATTGCTATTACTCTTGTTGCTGCTGCTGGTGTTTATGTTTATGTTATTACTGTTGCTGTTATTTATCGCCTTTGTGATGGCTGTGCTTGTAACAGCATTACTCTTATTATTACTGGTGTTGTGGCTATTGCTGTTGGTGTTGTATTGTGTATGTTGTGTATGTTTGTTGCTAATGGCATTGGTGGTCATCATCATTGTTTTACCGCTGCTGCTGCTGCTGCTGACATTGCTGTTGCTGCAATTATTGCTGCTTTCGTTGTTGTTGCTATTATTACTGTTGCCGCTCTGCTGGTGGTTATGGCCATTTTGCAGTAATTTGTCCGCGCGTCCACTACTGTTGACTGCCAATGGCATTGAATTTGCACTGCCAACACTGCAAATAGACAAACAAACACACAAACGAATAAATAAATGAAAAAGAAAAAAAAAACTGAGTGAAAATGTTGAAAAGGGAAATTTATTTTTATTAAAGCTAGTGTGTGTGTGCAAGCGTTGCCATACATGTGCATATGTACGTTTTTTTTTAGATACGAGTATGCACAAATACATACGCTTGTGTACAAATACGTTTGGTTTTTATTTGGCTGTAAATAAATATACATATGTGCTTGGGCTTGTTCATTCATACATATTTAAGTTGCATGTGGGAATAGTTGTGTGGCAACATGAAAAGTGGGCCAAACCACATGTGTCTTCGGCTGTCAAATGGACATTCTGGCGGCGATGCGGTTTGGCATGTTGGCAATGAAATTGCGTTTTTCACCAAACCGAAATAGAAAGTGACTGCATTTGGAATACATTTTTCGTCTCGATTTAAAATGACTCCGATTGATAGCCTACAAAAAGATGTTTCTGAGAGAATTCGTTTAAAAATATCGGTCAACAAGTAAAGTTCAAGGATTTTATAAATCAAAAGGAAAAATGTTATAGCTAGTAAGAAACTGGTCTGAAATTTTGCCTAATCGTCGTGCATTCTTTGTTTTTTGTAGTACAACTTTACAGTGACATCTATCGGCTAAAAATAACGTTAAGTTCAAAAGCTCGTATATGATTTTCACTTTGTTTGTTGACGTGGTTGGTGTTTTCTTCTACTTATATAAAAAATGCACAAAACTGCCCAAATTATATATATATAATATCATATATAAGTGGCGCTTATACCCTTTATTGGTTATTTGGCCGAGTTTCTCTTTCTATTTAAGGTTTGCACGTTGATGATTTTCCAGAAATATAATACTCAAGGGGCGACCGTTATTAAAAAAAAACGTTCCTATCACCTGGAGTCTTATTTCCGTGGTTTCGAATCTAGACACTACCGAATGGTAGTCACGCACCAACCCACTCGTCTACGGCCGACCGAAAGGAAAAAAATTGTCAAAAACATTAACGCGAATTTTCAGCCATTTAAAATTTGCCCTTTATTGTGACAAAAATTTAATGGACTATAAAGCCATTTAAGTGACGGCCGCATTGAAAAGCATAGTGGCATTCGTTCATTTAAAACTCACATTCGTTGTGGACAGTCAGGTGGCGAGCAAGTCCTTTAGACCGGCAGAAACTAACTCGATATGCCTTCAAGAATGTCGAAAAGCCTTTCTTCAAGAATGTCGAAAATAATTCCAGCACACGGTGGTGCTCAGGAGAATGAGGAAGCAGACGAGTGTGTGAGAAAATCGTCTGAAAGAGAGAGAGAAGTTGGTGCAATCAGTCCAGAGGACAAGCTTCTGTGGTAAGATACCTGTTGAAGAGAATGCTAGAGCAATCAATAACGTCCCATGGAAGTCGGCTTTATGTTAGCGGAACATCCCGGATTTGTGTTTCGCCAAAGACTGTCACCCCAGCAGCATTCCCCAGCATTTATATTGGATATTTATACTGTTACAACAACAACAACATCAGCCACTAATCACAGATAAATTAATCAGGATACCTACTATGTATTGGTTCATTTTGGCTATCGCTCGATAAATGAAAGGCACAGAGAACGAGAATATTATACTAATGAGGCATTGGGCTATTCAGCATGTGTACACCAGACTCAAAGCCCCGAATAATGCTTTCGGTAGATCCTATGCAACATTACTTGCACGAAGGCCCCACATCAAATAATGAACTTCAGATTCATAGAGTTATTTTCTTCCGAGGACTTGACTTGTTTAGGAATAGTTTCTTCGGGAAGAGATAGATTCGAAACGAAGCTTGGACGTATACTCTGCTTCTTTGTGTTCTGTGACAGATAACTAGCACTGCATTACTGTATTACTCCAAAATGAGCAGCTAGAGAATCTGTGATTGCCCTAAAGTTGGCTCTGGTGTCGTTAAGACAAGTTTTCAAGTTTCTTTTTTCATATTTCTACCTTTGCTTATTTTAAGCTTTTGCGAAGGCGCAGGTTGCACTCATCGAAAGATCGGGATGGGTTATGGACATGTAGGGATAAGTCTGCGAAAAGTCTGTGGCCACCGAGAAAATTCTTGATAAAAAACTAATTTATCCTATATGGCTTGCTTGAAATATGTTTCAGTGGTGTTGTATGGAGGGTAAGAAACTTTAAAATAGAAGTGTACATTTGTGTTCACAAAAATAGCTGCGCGACATATTGCCAAGCTTTGACTAGTTATTTATTTTTTCTTAAACGTTTTTAAGTTTTTTATAAGCAATAACAAAAAAAACATACCAAATAACTGAAAGTTCCAACTTTGTACAAAGACTATTAAAAAATGTAATAAATTCTCAACAAGATTTCAAATTTTTTAGTGAGAATTTTTAGAAATTTTTTTTATCATGAAAATTCACAAAACTTGCGCAAAAAGAAATTTCTAAAATCAGCGCATAATTTGAACCAATTCAAAGTTGCACTTAATGTACCAAAATTCCTGAGCTACAAAACAGATTACTCGAAGTTTTTCTAAAAAACTGAAGAATTTTGATGAATATTTATTGAATTGATTAATATTTTTTGTACAATACAAAGTTTGAAATTTTATCTTATATGTTTTTTGTTGTAGCATGAGCTATATTTAAACAAAAGGATGACCAAAAATTAAATATGGGGCCAAAACTTTGCAATATGTCTCGCAGATGCTACTGTGAACAAAGGTTCGCACTTTTCCATATCTGCTTCGCTTCTTTAAGTTTTTGGCTCTGAATGTATATACAAGATGGTGCAAAATTAATCGCCCAATTTTGTTGTTAACTAATTTTTTTAATTTTATTTTTTCCAGTAGCGGTCGCCCCTCGGCAGGCAATGGCAAACCTCCGAGTGTCTTTCTGCCTCATTAAAAATATCTGCCATTCGGAGTTGGCTTGAAACTGTAGGTCCTTCCATTTGTGAAACAACATCAAGACGCACGCCACAATTATATATATATATGTATAACTTTTTATTAAATTAAAAAAAAATTGATTGATGGAAATCTTTATTTGGACTTTTACGTACTCCATTACTTGTACTGCAGCTGGCTATGTACTTAATAAGTTTTAAATACGATTGACGTTATTTGCAAAAGCTATAAATATTCCGATATGGTGATTCATTTTGTCAGAGATATTCTACAAAAATATGTACATACAAATTCATATTTCATATAAAATTTCCTGACCTGAAGTACCGCAAATTTGATACTCTTACGGTTACCCTCGTTTGTGCTATTTTCTATGTAATATTTATTTTTACATTATTTTATGCATCAATTGATCAAGATTAAGGATTTCAAAATTTCATGTCACGATGCTTACCATTGAAATTACTTTGAATAACAATCATTTCCGTTCATCATTTCGAATTTTCAATTTGGTTAATCAGTTGAACAAACGTTCAATGCGTTTTGTGCCAACTTATTTTAGTGTTTTTTTGTGAAAGTTGTTGGAATTATGGAAATATCTAAGAGCAGTTTTTGAAATCAGACCTTGTGTTGTAAACAATAGCTTATGCATGCATGTGAAAAAGGCTTAAATATTCTGCTAACCTCTAAGCGGTTAGCGAAACAAAGTTTCACTTTCGCTTTGTTGAACTTCACTGGCGATCATCCATGCGATCGCGTGGCTTCTATTGCAAATTTGAGCACAAAGAATAAAAACACCAAACACCAAATTGCACGAATATCGATGATCGACAAATACACTAACGAGTAAAATATATCACCACTGAGCCTGCGCAATACTCGAATTGTACGCGAACGAATGAGCGATTTGTAAAGTTTGAAAAATATTCAACTAATGCTTAATTCCACACACACACCCATATATATTCACATACATGGAAAACAGTGAGTAATATAAAAAAACAGAAACACAAAAACATTCAGAAGTAAACTGCACTCGATTTCAAAATTCGCACTAAACTCGTTCTAAACCAAACAGGATTGTGGCTTAAATAACGGTTTTTGATATGGAAACTTAAGTAACAGCACGCCAAGTTAGCACAGCTATGTACGAGTAGGTAAGTAAGTCAAGAGGCAAATGCCACAATTAGTGTTCGACTATTGACTGGTCTATGTGCTAAGTGGCCAGCGTTAGGCCGATTGCTTGCTTAGCACACGAACTTGCGCACATATCTACATAATTGTACAACGTATGCGCTTCTGTATGTACGTATGTATGAATGAATGCTAGAAGTGTGCGTTCGCAACAGCGCGTGCAGCAGTTTGCCGCGACGCTCGTCTATTTGGGTACGGCAACTGCCATCAGCAATGAAAGTGGTTTGACATGACTTCTTATGGCTTTGGCATTTTGTCATGCCACATCCGTGAGGCAGTTACTTCACTCTACACACTTCTATGTACTTGTATAAATATATGTGTAGTACTATACTCGTATGCAGAAGAAGAATTGTTATACGCGCCCCTTGTTGCTGATGAAATGTGGTGTTCTGTTCAACTTTTGCTTTTTGTTGGATTCTACTTAGCCACGCCTCATGGCTGTCATTGAGTTACTTGTGGCGTGCACTTATATATGTATGTGATGTGATGCAAGAGTATTACGAGTACAATTGCAAGAATTACACAGCGGCATTGATGGAGACAATAAAAACCAATCATAGAGTAGTGCAAATGTTGCAACTAATAATTTTTTCATGGCAAATACCTACTTTTGGTAGTCAAATAAATTACGTACAAATATACATAGCGTGCGTGCATTCGAGCACATCCGCAGCGACCGTCAATAGGCATACGAATAGTAGCAGATACTTCACTGGTATTCGTAGGCTTTTTCCACACCCCGCTGGGCAGTGGCATATACGCTAATTAGCATGTGAATATCGGTGGCAAGGCTGAACGAACTCAGCTTAATTTTAGTACAAGAAGGTATACCTCATGGTCAAGCCACCTATTGGCCAGCTACCAAATCATTAATGTTTATGTTTTAAATTTCATTAAATTTAATGATAAAGATATCGGCAACTTGGGAGTACTGCATCATCGGAAGTTCCGGTAGTTAATGGCTTATTATTTTTGAGCAAGAATGTGTAAATGATAATAAATCTAAAATAAAATAAAATTAAGAAATTAAATGAAACAAAATTTTAGTAAATTTAAAGAAATTATAAATACAAATATATAAATGAAATGCGCAATAAAATTATTAATAAAAAAAAAATTGTGTTAGATGAAACAAAATGTATGATATTAAAAAATACAAAAACCAAAAATAATAAAATAAACTGAAATCCATTAAAATAAAATCAAATCTACAAAGAAAATACAAAATTAAATGAAATAAAATAGCTGAGATGCACTAAAAAACCGAAAAATATTAAATAAAACTAAAAAAAAAATTAAAACACTGAAACGAAGAAATAAAAATTACATAAAATAAAATAAATTAAAATATAATAATAGCTACAATGAAAAAAATTTGTAAATTAAAAAAAGGATCAATGAAAAAGTGTGCATTTCCCTTTCACTAAATATTAAAAAAATGCACTAAAAAATACAAAAACCGCAAAAAATAAAACAAAAAAAAAAAAGTAAATTGAATAAAATATATTAAAATGCAAAACAAGATGTATTAAAAACACGAAAACCAGAAAAAAATAAAAACTAAAATAATACGAAATTTAATAAATAAAAAAAATTATCAATAAAAAAGTGATAAAACAAAATACATTAAGAAATACAAAAATAAAAATAGTATAATAAAATAAAGCGAAATAAAATAAAATAATAAAGGAAATTCAACAAAATGTATTAAAATAAAAAGGTAAAGAAATTAATTAAACATAAATAATGCAATATAATAAAAATTAAAAACATATTAAATATAATCAAATACACTAAAAACCCAAAAACAAAAATAATAAAATAAAATAAATTAAATAAAAAAGTAAGTGAAGCAAAATTCATTAAAATTTATTCAAATAAAAAAGATAAATTAAAAAATGAACATAAAATACACTAAAAACTAAAAGAAATTAAATAAAGATAAAATCATTAAAAAACTCAAATGGAACAAAACAAAACAAGAATTAAAGAAGGCACAACATTTGATGAAATAAACAAAGATAAATAAAAAAGTTAACATAAAATATCCTAAAAAATATATGTAGTGAGCCTAAATATGTTTAAAAAAAATAATGAAACGAAACTAACCAAAGTAAAGTAAATTATAATAAAATAAAATAAATTAAAATGAAAGATCAAAATAAAGAGAAAATTAAAATTTACTAAAATGAAAAAAGTAAAAAAAAAAATAAAATATACTAAAAAATAGAAATAAATTTAAAAAAAAAAATACATTTAAAAAACCAACGAAAATAATGAAAAAAACAAAGTAAAGTAAATTAAATTATAATAAAAAAAGTAAAATTGAATTGAAAAAAATATAGAGAAAATTAAATACAAAAAAACTCAAAAATAAAGAAAGGTAAATAAAAAATGAACATAACATATAAAAAAAATTAAAAATAAAAAAATTATAAGTTTTGTATATTTTTCCTTCCTCTTCACTTTACTTCGATTGTTCCCAAAACTGTTTTCAAATCTAAGAGGAAATTGTGTTGAAGGGAACGTACATACATACGTGCTACAGAACTAAGACGCCTTCCTTTTCTTCTCGAGATTGCATCACTTTTTGGAGACGAGATACACCGTTGCACCGCCACAGTAAAGATTTTGCCTGGCGTAGTTCCATAGTGTAGAGCCAGGTATAGTGTCTCATTACCAGAAGCTTCTGGATCGGGGTAGTTGCACGCTGCTCTTAGCCATACTATCAGCTTTCTAGCTCCAAGTTTAACCATTTGTGGACTGATATTCAGTGACTTTTCCTTCTACTTGTATGCTCAAAACTAGTGAGAATTTTTACTTTAACCGATTTTAGAGCTTTCAGTGCATCTTGACTGTGGCTTATAAAAGCGTTGTGTTTATTCAGTAGTTTGTATGTAAATTTATTGCGTCGCACATACTGATGGCCTCGGCTCTAGTCATTGGCATACTCGTCACTTAGTTGTGAGGCGTTGTCCAAAGCCCCACTAGGTCAAGTAAAGCACAGAGTACTACTTATCCATATTTCTGTGGGTCTAATCCAAGACACATACTATAAGTTCACAGTCTCCATTTCATCTTTTCGATTTCTTAAGAAAGGTTTGCTCAGTGTAAACTTTGGCTTTGTTAAATGCACAGCAGTTCTTTTTACTGTACTACAAAAATATTACCTCTCAGAAATCAACCATACAATTTAATAAAAAAATTACAAGACTCGCTGCACTGTTGTGTGCCGCAGGTAACTTCTTCATTGTGCGTTAACTTGTGCGCCACGCACTTTTTGTCAGAAGTTGACAGCAAATGTCCGGCCCACTACGACATTAAGTCGGTTTCAATTGCTTGTTTTGTGTTGCTCATCGAAGCGTTAAAGGAGGTGTGTTGCCTGTAGTACGTCAACTAAACTACATAGCAGAGTTGAGTCTATCGTCACCGCAACTTAAGACAGTAATTTGTTAACTGATCCAACTGCAAGGTTACTATATATTATGCAATTACTTTTTCACGCTTGCCAACTACTGGTTGGAGTATTCACTTGACCGAAAGAAACTGAATATATTTCATGATTTATTATGATTTAAATAAAAATGGATATTTAGATGTGTTGTGAAGTAGACCAATTTTTGCTGAGTCGTGTTTATATTTATATTTAAGTATGCAAAAAATATCTCTTTAAAAATAAAGCATGCTATTAAATATTTACTCCGGTGGTCCGCGTAGTCGAATGGGTTGGTGCGTGACTATTTCTGTCATGAAAAAGCTCTTGAAGCTTCTTCTGCTTAAAAGTTAACTACAACATTTTTTTTTCAAAATAATCTTTGTTTTCGCTTTAGTTAGGATTTTCTGATTTAGATCAATGCTGTTTGAATTTTTTGAAATGTTTGGATTTTTTCTTAAAAATGTCAACCTTAACTTTTTCGACCAATATTTTTTTTGCTTTGACTTCGAATTTGTTTTCCCTTGAAGTCGTATCATATCTATTCTATGAATGTTTACATTAAATTCCAAGTCCTTACGCTCATCTGTTTGGGCGCTATAGAAAATTACCTGTGAGCAAATTTGGGCAAGTAAATATGCTCAGTAGTATTTATTTGATTGAATAGTTAATTAATTTTTTGCTGAAAACTATTTCATATACTGATTTATCATTTATGTTACAAATTGTGGAAATAATTTTATATCTAAAACGTTTTGTTGAATTTGGAAGAAAATTTTCCGTCTACTCTGCTGCAGTTTTTTTTAATTACTTTGCTAAATATGTCACAAATGTGTTATTACTTCATCACATTTAATGCAGACATATAGGAATGACTACCGTTATCATTACGGTTTATTAAACAAAAATAAAAAGAAAGCTTCTGGTAAGCTTTTGAACATGCGAAATTGCTCTCAGGTTGGAGTCGATTGGATCAAAAGAGAAGCTATGGAAATAGCTCTCGTGAGATTCTATTACAGAACACTGATAATATCATTTCTATCAAAAATCAACTTATACGCTTGATATAAAGATCTCTATGACCAAAATTTGGAAATTTTGATCTACTGTAAAAAAATAAAATGCGCCGTGCTGGACTACAACTTTGTCTGCATAAATAGTGTAAACTACGTTAAATAACTATAGCTCAGGGATTTACTGAAAAGTTTTGACAATTTGTTCGTTTCTAATTTAATTTTAATAATTTTTGTATAAAAATATAGTAAATTCAAATTTCAAACATTTCAATCAGAATTTCAGAAAAGTCTCGAGTATGCAGTTATATATATGAACCCATTGAATTTTCGTATAACAAAATGCAAGTTTCGTGTAGCACAAACATTCCTTTGATTTTTTAAAGTTGCTTTTTCCTGACTCGGGGTGTTTTCTTCTATATAAAAACAAACAAAAAATTCTGAGCATTTGTCATCTGAAAAAAAAAATTCTCAAAAATCAATTCGATTCGGTATACACTTTATTAGAATAAAATTTAGTGAACTATAAAACTGGTTATTTCAAATTTCTCTAAAAACTCCGATTAAAACGACTGAAACTTTGTTGATTGTTTTTTAATTGGAACAAAATTTCATGGAAAATTATCTATATTTTTATTCAAATTAAATGAGAAGCAAATAAATTGTCAAAACTTATTAATAAGCGTTACAGTTATGGGGTGCAGTAGATTTATTATGCATTATCAGGATTACACGAATATGTTCGCTTTCTTTTTCTTCTTCCTCTTAATTGGCGCGAAATCCCTAAGGCGATTTAGGCCGAGTTTAACAAAGTGCGCCAGTGGTTTCTTTCTCGGCGTTAGTTGGAGACACCAAGTGAAGCCAAGTCCTTCTTCACCTGATCTTTCCAACGCAGAAGAGGCCATTTTCTTACCCTTCTATCATTAGCTGGTATCGCACCGAATACTTTCGGAGGTTTGTTTCTAATCGGACGACATGATCCAGTCACCGAAGCCGTTGGATTTTTATCAGCTGTACAACGTCTATGTCATCGTAAAGCTCATACAGGTCATTGTTCCATCGTCTGCGATACTCGTCAGCGCTAACGTGCAAAGGTTAAAAAATTGTACAATATTTCTCTCAACCACTCCAAGGGACGGAGTGTTGTCATCCTTCAAGCTTCTGCATCATACGATAGGACGGGAATGATGAGAGTCTTATAAAGTGTTAGTTTTGTGCGTCGAGACTTTACTACTCAATTGCCTACTTAGTTCAATTAGCTTTTCTACTCCAATCAAAATATCTAATTTTGCCCTTTTACTTATGCGAGTATTTATACGGTGGCCTTGTGTATATATACATACAGTAGGTTCTGTTTTTATGCGGTTTTGAAATAGTGCGGTTTTTTTTTAAATTACAAAATGCATGTCGACCTATCGGGAACTGTACATATAAACAAGATTCTAAACCAGCTAAGCAAAAACTCATCACAGATTACATCAGAAATGCTAACCCTACAAGTATGGGGAACCGCCTGCATAACTATCTAGATCAGACGTGTACATTTCCTCAAGTGACGAAAGTGATTTTACGCCAAATCCTAAACGAACGCGCAATATGTGGGTATTGGCTGATTCTATTTCTGACTTAAATTTATTTTTCGATTCTGACGTTTCTTAAATAAAGATATAATTTTCAAAAATACATTATTTTGTTTATGCGATTTTATTTAATTATTTCAGATTCTATGGTCTATGGAACGTATCTATAGTTATAATATGGGACTAGTGCCCTTTTTTATGCGAATTTATTACATTATTTCAGATTTATGCGGTTTTAGCACGTTTGAAACGTATCTATAGTTTTACTATAGAACTAGTAGCTTTTTTTATGCTGTTTCTTGCGGAACGTATCTACCGCATAAAAACAGAACCTACTGTATATATATATATATCTCCAATTATATATATGTAATTGGTGCGTACACTCTTTTTTGGTGGTAGACCGAGATCCTTCTTGATGTTATTTCATAAATGGAGGTACCCTACAGTTTCAAGCCGACTCCGAACGGCAGATATTTTTTATGAGGAGCTTTTTCATGGCAGAAATACACTCGGATATATATATTTATGTAATTATTTTGAAATCAATGAATAATTGTTCTTACTGACTACAATGAATTCAAAAACGCTTGTAATCGTCTAAGAATTTGAAAGTTCTTCAATAAAATAATAAATCAAAAAACATAAAAAGTAAATCGCATAAAAAACATAGAAACAAACGAAGGAAATACTAATTAACAGGGAAAAATATTAGTTACACAACTTTGTACGAGAAAATTGGCAGTTGGCCTTCGCCAAAAGTGGGTCAGCAGTAAAGTCTAGTGGAGTAAGTAAGTTAGATAGTCGGTTAGTTAGTTACTGGCAGTGGCTAAGTCAAGCGCAATGCTAGTTCTTACCTTAGACAATGAATTAAAAACAAATTTGTTAGCCACCAACTTGTACAGTTTCCATTAAGCAGAGTGGGTGGATATGTGCCATATACAAAAACACAGGCGTACATAACATTAATTGGTAGCTGTGTGTAACATTGGTAAATTTTAATTAAACGAAAATTCTACGCAAATATGTATGCACAAAATATATGTTTATAACTCAAGCAGCAAGTGGGCAATCAAAGTGTGCGAGCCAATCGGTTGATGGCGCTTCTACTATGAATTATTAAATGAAAATTAACCACACCAAGGCGTAACCTTCTGTGCACAAATTTTTACTACTCGCATTTGTTTAGTTAGCCGCTTAGAAGTACTAACTAGCAATTGGCTTTGATTTTGAGTGTGAGTGTGTATGTGTGTATGTGTTTGTTTTCAAATTTGATGGACGCTTGAGGTTAAATTCCAGTAATTGCCATAACTTCTATTTCGTTTTAGTTTCTTGTTTTCAAAAACACACGCTTTTCTTATTATAAAGAATAATTGTTTGTTAAATTGATTGTACTGGTACAAATTTGTAGCGCACTTAAATATTTATATTATTGCGTTATTTGTTGTTTTTGAAAAGGTCAGCGTTTAGTCACTCAAATACGGGCACACTTGTAGTATACTCATATGTGTGTATGTATGTAAGCACAAGTTAAATATTCATCTGACGGACAGACGTGCAGTGAATTTAACCTGTTGAGAACAAATTTATTTTATGTTAAAATATTTTACATATCCATACCTACACAAACATTTGCAGCGGTTTATGTGTAGCGCATGTTTGCATATCAGGTGCATTTATATTCAACAGGTGTTGATGATGAACTTTTGCGTTTCATGTGCTTTAATTCTACTTACGGAAAATACGATTAAGAATTCAATGGTTATTGAATGGCTTTGGTTTTAATTGTTTTCCTATGAGTTAAAAATTTAAATATTTTATAGGCCCAAGGCTTGAGAAACAAGTAGGTTTGCTTTGTACGACCTCCTCTTTAGAATTTTTTAACATTTCCATGTCGATTAAAACTTTTCTTTTTTATTGTTGCCATACCATAGCTGATTATTATTTATTCCTTGGAACAATTCAAAGTAATACATTCAATAATCTATTACAAATTTGGTTCAAAATTTTGGTTCAGTTCAAAAATGGTGTACAATTTTAAAGATGTGCTGGGCTTAGTTAGAGCATAGGGCGGAAATTTACAGTATATAGTGGAGTGGGCAGTTTGCTATCTCCGCTATCGGATGCCTTCCCATGTGGTGGATAGGTGAACACTCGGCAGATATGTCGGGTACTGCGGAAATAAAATACGCAGCGTGAACTAAACAATTTGAAAACAACGTTTTAGCGTCTGTTAACAGTTGGCGACTAACAACAGCGTCTGACTTGAATCCAGCGGTTGAATTTTCATTGGGCCTTTCTTTCGGATCGTTACGAATGCGGTAGCCTTGTCAGGAGGATACTAATGCATATTGCATAATGCATAGCCTCTGCGGCCTACTTTCTACTCTCACCTTCAAGTGGTAAGCCCTGTTAATCTCAAGCACAAGCACCTTCGAAAAATCGCCTAACCAAAACTGGTGTAGTGAATGTAGTTGGAAACAAACTAGAGCGACCACCAAGTTAGATGCGGCTGAAAGTGGGTGAAGGACGTGTACCAGTCCTGAAAATTTGCAGCAAGTATCCCACTGACGTTATACGGGGTTGGTACTCTAACCAGAAAAACAAAATCACTCAATTAATGGAAAATTGTCTCGTTTATAAAATCGGCCCCAGCTGATAATCACTTAATAATACATCCTTGGTAGGTCTTTAGATTAAATTTTCGTATCAATCTGTGTTGTCATCTTCAACTTGTCCAACAAATGGAACAAATGGATGCATCTAGAGTTGAGGTCGATCAGTAAAAGGCAGATAGAACGGATATTGTAAGATCGTTATACACGTGTGAGGTATGTTTGGCATCAGCTCTCTCTACATAAAGGGTGTTTTTTTAGAGGTTAGGTTTTGAAGTTGGCACTACTTTTTTCGTAGATGGTCTTTTTGACAGCTGTCACTTGATTTATGCTCAGTTTGGTTTGTCATTTCATAATGAATAGACTTACACCTGAACAACGTTTGCAAATCGTGCAAATTTGGGCCCAAAACGAGATGGCCACCGATCCCGATTTTCACAAGAAAATTTTGTTCAGCGATGAAGCTCACTTTTGGTTGAATGGGTATGTCAATAAGCAAAATTGTCGCATTTGGAGTGAACATAATCCACAAGCCATTGCTGAGACGCCGTTACATCCTCAAAAAGTCATTGTTTGGTGTGCTCTATGGGAAGAGGGAATCATTGGTCCATATTTCTTTAAAAATGAAGCCGGCCGTAATGTAACAGTCAATGGAGAGCGCTATAGAGCCATGATTAATGACTTTTTCGTGCCTGAATTGGACGATGTTGATGTGGACGACCTTTGGTTCCAACAAGACGTCGTTACATGCCATACAGCCAACGCAGCAATCGATTTCTTGAAGGAAACTTTTGGTGAGCGCATTATCTCGCGCCGTGGACCTGTGGCGTGGCCTCCAGATCGTGCGATATAACACCGCTGGACTATTTCTTGTGGGGCTATGTGAAGTCGCTTGTCTACGCAGATAAGCCCGAGACGATTGACGTCTTGGAAGAGAATATTCGGCGCGTTATTGCTGACATACGGCCCCAATTGCTGCAAAAAGTGGTCGAAAATTGGGCCTCTCGGCTGGAATTTATTCGAGCTAGCCGCGGCGGCCACTTGCCCGAAATCATTTTTAAAACATAATGGCAAACCCTTATCTTTATAATAAAGCTAAATTCTTGGCCATAACATTAAATTATATACGTTTTATTTCATCTTGAAAACCTAACCTCTAAAAAAAACACCCTTTACATACATTCAATATTGCAGAAATATTTGGCCTCTTGAAAGAAGGCTGTTTTGCTGGTTGTTGTGACCTGACAAAATATTTCAAATACATTATTGAAGAATACTGCTAAAGCGACAGTCCTTGGCCGGATCTAAATCCTGGTCGTTTCGGGAACGTAAAACCGACACCCAAAATAAGGCACGTGTACTTCGAAAATTGGTAGAAGCGCATGGAAAGATTTTTGATTTTCATGAGCAATATTTTGAAAAACAACAAAGCCTTTTTACATTAAAACTATAAATTTTGACGAGAAATCCTGCAACCGCACTCTTCAGTGGGCAAACGAAGAATAGGTTTAGGTTTTGCTGGTTTTGCATTGTTGTTAGCCGTTAGCTGTAAGCTTTAATGCTTTGAGAATATTAGATAGAAATAGACTAAATTATTTTCAGCAACAGGGTTACGCTTTTGGAAGCGAGTTTGGTTGAGTGGCTCATTTAGCTTGCTTAATTGCTATTTTTGGGCTGAACACAAGAACATTTACTCAAAATTTCTCTTAATGTGAATAATGAACATTCACTCAAAATGTCCGTTAATGTGAATAATATAAAAGGGACTACGGATTTATCGACACAATAAATCCTATTTCATTTGCTTAACATCCGCTTACATATTCATTTAACAGTTACAGCAAAGCAAAACTGTCGAAATCCCTAAATTCTTCTGTTGTTGCAATAGTTGCGAAAATTTCATTACAAAAGAGGACTCCAAAGCAGTTCCATCCTAATTTGCTGTATTGAAATACCAGGAACGAAAAACTATTAAAGTCGTTAATCAACTGTTTTAGTGTTTATAAACAAAATGGATAGCGCTGTTGTACTAAGAAATGTTAAATGTACATAAACTGTCCGTTAATATTTCAAAAACATAGCCATAACAGGCAGTCGGGGAAGTGAAAATGTATTCAAATTTTAATAAGAAGTGAAAAAGTCCATTTTTCTGATATTTGTTTTCTTTTTCTGTGGCAAAATAATTTGTAAATATAATACACACATACATATATACTTATAGTAAATAAGTAATTACATAAGGTTAACATACTTAAAAACGCATTGTGATGCTTCTACAGATGAGAAAATTCCACTTGCTCGTCTCGAGCGCATAGCAAATTACATTTGACCCGGTAATTTAAGCGAATAAAAGTAAGCAAGGAGAGGGTCACTTGGGATTAATAAGCTGGTGTTCGAGGCTGCGAACAATTTTAGGCTATAAAA
>JAYXIM010018112.1:0-59800 GCA_037575425.1 Anastrepha fraterculus | reverse complement strand
AACAAAAAATAAAAAAATTTGTTAGCACGTATGTAATGATAAAAAAATGGTAAACAAAATTATTCAGCAACGACCTTGCATTCCATCGTGGGGACGATGAATGTCATATCAAATGGAATATTTTACGCTGTATTAACCAAAAAGAATGGCAATAAGAGATATGAGAAACAGCAACGTTTCAACAGCAAGCCAAAATGATGAGTTGCAAATTGCAGGTGGCAAGATAAGTGAGCGCGTGCTTGCAATTGCTGCAGTTGCTACTTTGTATATATATATATATATGTACGTGTGTATTGACTATATAATATTTGTAGCAAGCTGAAGGTAAAGTTATGAAGGGGTGCGTAGTTCTGTGTGGGGGTCAATGGCGACTGCAAAAATTTCGAAAACATATTTGTTTGTGGTTGACTTGTACAAGAGAAGATATTTCCATATAAATTCTCATTTGCTCTTAAGGTTAGTTTGCAATTTACTTCTTGAATTCAATTATTTTACAAATCATTAAGTGAATTAATTTCTTTATGCACTACATATATGGCATTCTAAATTTACTTTTTCAAAAAAGCAAAAAAAAAATTTATTAATCTAGTCGGAAATTCGTCGTTACTTTTGCGTTGAAAAAACGTGCGTGGTATATGGGTTATTAGTTCGAAAGCTTAAAGGCAGAAAGTCGAAAATGAGGCAAGAAGCTCGGCTTAAATGCGCCAAATAGAACTTAAAGGATAGTGGGACAGATTGTTTACTAAAATAATTGTATGGTAATGATATATGTATGTATGTATGTAGAATGAAAAGGAAAAAAAAGTTAAGTAAACATTTTTTTCCAGAAAAAAAATCTAGAGAATATAGAATTTTTAGAAATTTCTCAAATAATACTTGCATCAAAGAGAATCCAGCATTAGTCCAAAAACAAAACGTATGTATTTTGTGTATGCAATTTGGCGGTTTGAATAATAAAATTTCAATCAAAATTTCAACAAAAAAAAGAAGGACTTCAATTTCAAAGAAGGCCACTTTGACATTCAAACTGCCACAAAGCAAGAAGAAAGAACATATCGGCTGCTCAAATGCTGGCATACATCTGCATATAAGTAAACATACACTCATGGAAAATAAAATAGGTGTACTTGCCATTTTCTTCCATATAAAAAAATTGTCGAACGTATTTTGCTGTGGGAGAAAATGCGTGACACTGTCAGCAACAAAATTGGCAAAAATCACCGGTATTCTGTAGCCACTTGCAACTTGCTTTTTATTATACTGAATTCAATGGAGTTTAAAACTGTGATAAACAATACGACAAACTACATAACTTCTAAAAACTTCTGAATAAAAGTTTAAAATTTTGGTGAAAATTTGCAAGATTTTCATAATTTTTGCACAAAGGTAAAAAACATATTTATATTGTTTTTGTTATGTAATAAAAGGAGTTAAAGTAAATAATAAAAAGTAAAATAACCAAAACTGGTCAAAACGCCTAATGCAATCTTTTTAGGATTGAAGTGCTCTTGTTTTAGTTAAGAAGGCTGGCCAAGCTTCAGTGCCATTTGGCAGTATTTTTTTAACCGAAACTTAATCCACCGCTGCTTCAATTAGTTTACGATTTCATTTTGAGTGTAATTACAGTTATAGTTGAAGTATGAAGAAAATATGAAAAAAATTACTGAGTAGGAATTTTAAACCGTAAAACATGTTAAAAAAAAATTTTTTGATATTAATTCTGCTTATTGAAAAATTATCATAAGGTTTCCAAATGATAATCGCATACGCCAAATGAGCACGAACAAGAGCCGTAAAAAGCAGTTTTTAAGTATGTGGATCAGACAATTCGGATGCATTGCGACGAATGAAGTCCAGAACTGAATAAGATTTAGTAAGAGTGAAGTTAATACGACCTCTGACTGAAAATTTAGCGTCGAATTTAACTCCAAGATCCTTGAACTCTATTACATTTTGTAATTCATGGTGAGCATTGGTGTAAGAGGTGTTTTATAAACGCTCTGACGGCTGGAAAACGTTATATGTAATTTTTTTTTTAATATTTAGGAACAGACGGCACCTTACACACCATCGATGGGGATTGTTCAAATCATATTGAAGCTTAAGAGCATCCGATGAGTCCGTAATGGTTGAAAACATTTTAAAATCTATGGCATAGAGTAAGAAATAGATTTGCTAATGCCAATGATAAAAACGACAAAAAGTAGTGACCCTAAGATGCTTCCTTGAGGAACACCTGAAGTGTCAATAAAGTGAAAAGATAATAACATTATGCAGCAATAAAAACCTTTTTAGGTTAGGTCTCTCAATTTGAGGGACAACATCAACACGCACACCACAAATAATAGGAGGAGTACATCCAAACAACTACAGGAGTGTATGCGCTAATTATTTATGTTATTTCTTTTATTAAAAACCTTTTTTTTGTAAGACTTTTAAGAAAAGAATCTCATTTGTTTCCATTGTTAAAAACGATTTTAATAAATCCGCTCCTTTATTTCGTACAGTACTTCGATGGGCTTAAGCGTGGACGTCCAAAACGCGCAACAACACCGGAAATCATTGTATGTTATTGTTTGTGAAGATCCAAGTTTAACTAAGCGTGAAACTGCTGATACTAAAGGCATCTCTGTTGCACGATTACTCCATATTTTATATGAAGAATTATGTATGTATGTTAAAGCTGTTCGTAAATTTAGTGCCGCATTTGTTAGCAGTTCAGCTATTGCTGCTGCGGAATAGTATATATTTTGCAACGCTTCCGGAAAATCATTTCAAAGATGGTATATAGTAAAATTGGTATAAAATGAAAATTTACATATTTGTATATTTGCTTTCATACTTATCAACCAAACTGTATTATAAAAGTGCCAATGTGGAAGTAAGACCAAGAGCGAGAAATGCAACAAACGGAATACAAGTGTAACTCCAAGCAATAGCAACAAAAAAAAAAAAGAAAAGAGAACAAATACGCAAATTGGCAATAGCAATGAAATAACCAATCGGTCACAGCAATGATACACAAACAAAGAGAATAGCACTAACAACGACAAACAACAATGGATGCCAATTCTACGCTACGGTCCGTAATCAAAATGGATGCTTTGCATTTAATTGGCGCGATAAAAGACTGGAAAATTGCGATTAAGCGAGTTAAGAGGAAAAAATCAATGACCACAATAACAACATCAATGACCATAAAACGTGCAAGGAAAAGTGTAAAAAATGCAAATGAATGCTTAATTCACACTTGAAGATTTCAAGTTTTGTAGCAGTGAGTAGCGTGATGCTGAGAAGAATACAATTAGCCAGCAACAACGAAAACAGAAGAAGAAAAAAATAGCAGTAACAGAGATCAACAAAGAATAACGCACGGCTGGAGTATGCGGTAATTGCAGTTGAATTAGCAGAACTGACACCAACAATAACAGCAGCAGCAGTAGCAGCAGCAGAAGCACCACCAGCTGCAATCTTTAGCTACACAGTTGCACATAGCCTATAAAGTCAGGTGGTAGCTAGGCATGTAGCAGTCAGGCGCTTTATTGTTGTTGCACACACTTGCATGTGCTTAAATTTTTTGCCATTTTTTTCTTCTTCAGCTTTTTGTTTTTTTGTTTTGCTGTTCGTTGGTGTCACTTGTGGAGTTGCAGTTGCAGTTGCTGTTGTAGTCATTAACGCGACGTAGCAACCACGAAGTAGCTAACACACATAAAGAGGTGAAGGTTGCCGACAGGCGCCACAGCCGTCAGACCACCGACTGATGAGTGCTGATGATGGTGGCAAACAGAGCGTTGCTGCCACAACGATGCGCGTCTTGAACTTCAGAATATGCAAACAATAATTGTGTGCAAACAAACAAGAAAAAAAAACGAAATATATAAAAGTACAAATAAAAGTGAAAAACAAATAAACTGTGATAAAGAGAAAAAACTAATTTAAAAAAAGTGACAGCGAAAATGTTGTGGCATACAAGTTGTGTTGCCAGCAATAATTATGGCTGCAACATGCAACAGATAAAGTTCAACGGTGTTTACGTAATGTGACCAATAAGCTCAAGGTAAGGTACGAATGTTTGCAAAGAACTGTGTGTGTGCGTGCATGTAAATGCACTTTTGCAATAACAATGGCAAGCTCAATAAATAAATAAGAAAATATTATACTAAAAACAAATATAATAAAATAACAACGAACACAACAACAACTGCCAACACCAAGCCAGCATTACATCTCTGCAATAAACAATAAGGTTAATGATAACATTAAAAGCGAACTTGACAAATCACGCAATGCTGTTGCGCATGAGCGCCGCTAAGTATGCAGTGAATTTTCGAAATCAAATCACATGATTCCTGTGTTCACATGGAAGAAAAGGTAAAGTTGCAATCACTTGAAGTAAGCGATTTTTTCGCAAGATAATTTGTTAAATGGGGACCGCCGTAGCCGGATAGGTTGGTGCGCGACTACCATTCGGAATTCAGGGAAAACGTAGGTTCGAATCTGGGTGAAACACCAAAATGAAGAAAAAGTTTTTTTCTAATAGCGGTCGCCCCTCAGTAGGCAATGGCAAACCTCCGAGTGTATTTCTGCTATGAAAAAGCTCCTCATAAAAATATCTGCCGTTCGGAGTCCGCTTGAAACTGTAGGTCCCTCCATTTGTGGAACAACACCAAGACACACACCACAAATAGGAGGAGGAGCGCGGCCAAACACCCAAAAAGAGTGTACGCGCCAATTATATATATACCTATATAATTTGTTGATTCCCTATTTACAAGAGCAATATTTGTGATTTTGCCTGGAAAATCGTCTCATGTAAATGCTGATGAAGGGAGGAATGGGAATAATCTTCTATTGTGCTATCTTCTAGCCTTCTAATGATGTGAAATCGTGCAGATCTCAAATTATTTTACCCCTGAACTCTTGTTTTGACACTTTGATGCCAATATTAGGAATACTTTTAGCTTAAATAGTTTTCATCAAAACAAATCGTAGTTATAGAGCGATTCCATGTCAAGTGTTCCAAGAAGTTTTGGATCGTCTAAAAATTGGATAATTTGTATAACAAGAAGTAAATTGAAAAAATGTTGAAAAAATTTAATAAATTGAGATTTATTCAATGTTGGAAATTTTTTAAAGTAAAGTATCATTGGTTATTTTCAATATTTTCCAACATTTTTTTAATGTTTTAGTATAAAATATAATATATTTAAACAAAATTGTATCGGAAGAAGATAATATTTTTTTGTTAAACAGTTTTTTGGATTTTTTTTTTTAATTTTTTAGAAAACACCCACTAGCAGATTTCATACAGAGAAATAGCATTTAACAATTTTTTTTGAAAAAAAAAACTCTCGCTTTAAGATTTTTTCCGAATTTTTTTCACTAATAGCTGAGAGTACGGAGACGCTGTAATGTGTGTTAAAGTTTTATAGTGAAAAAAAATTATGTGCTTTTGTTGAAAATATTTTTGTAAATTTTTTTAATATAATTTTTGAAACGTTTTTGCAGTTTATTTTCAGATTTTTAGAAGTATCGAGGACAATGCTCAAATTACTTCGATCACTGGATAATAAATATGAGTGAAAACTGAAGGTATCTCATAATTGCCATTTCAGACATAGGCTCATTCGAAAGCAGAATTAGAGGCCTATTTCTATTATAAAACTCTGGGGGGACGTTTATCTAAATGACCAGCTTCTTTGTGCCCTCCCACACTTAAACACTTGGGGGTCACATTAAGTGGAGAGCGTGCACCCCGAACTCATAGCCTTGTCTTACAAGTAAACAGTGCATAAAGACAAGAAGGGCAGAATCCATCCATTCCTTCAACCAAAATTGGCAAAGAAATTTTACCACAAATCAAAACTACTTAAAATGAATTAGTTTTTATATGGTGAATTGTCCTAGCTGAGTTTTGTTAGTGGAACGGGCCAGAAAAGCCGGTGAGATTAACTACATCTCTGTAGTAAAAAACATGCTATAATTTTCTGTCTGCATTGCCATAACTGGGTCGATCTGATCATGTCCATCAGAGAATTGATCGATCTATTCAAAGAGGCTAATCAAAGTAGTGGTGTCCTGATAGTTGGTGTTCTAAGGTTAAGAAAATTTTAAAGTTTGCTCCGAAAGAGGAGACGTTTTGACGTGGTCGTATTCTATATACTTATACTTACTTCGAACGTTCACTTCTTGAACGTCTCAAATATTTAAAGTAGATCGAACTAAATCTGTCCAAAGACTTTCTTTGAAAACAACTTTAAGACTTTTGTTACCCACGGGAGAGGAACGAAAAAAGCTATTGTTCTATGCATATAAAGTTTTAAAGCATCAATCTTTTTTGAGAGTTCGAAAATCAAACCGTCATATAGATAGATCTAGGCAGACAGACAGACTTAGAGAGCGCCTTTCAGTAGGAACTCTTTGCTATCTGGAAATAGTTCTAGCTTCGGCACGATCAATGCCTATTATTGTCAGATTCAGGAATAGCTGGGCAGCTGATTTGGTTCTTGGCTCGATAATAGTGATAGCTGTGTTATTCTTGTAATGGTAATAGTCTTGCAGGGTATGTCACGGACTTAACTCGTCCACATAGCGTTACAGTTTTGTTATATTTTTTCCTTTTACAAGTGTTAGAAAAATAATGAACCTTTGCAGAGCTTCTTCGAGGAAATATCCACATCCTCCTCCTCGTTGCGGAAGATTTAAGGAATTGCAAGACTCATCCAACGCCAACTATTGCGCTTTAAAGCAATGGGAGTGGGCCAAAGGCAGGACAATCAAGTGCCAAAAATCAAGACAGTTGACTGCCAATAAAAGATATAGAATGGAATGGAATTGTTTTTTCAATACTGGTCTTTTAATTAAAAAAAAAAAACAATGCCAAAAGCTAGAAGTGCAAAGTCTAAAGGGTAACTCGCTAAGCGATTTTGAGGGGTTTCTTAATGAATATCTGTAACCGAATAGAGATTTGCTACAAAACAATAGAGAAATTCTGTCCACAGAATAATTACAAACTTACTGTAAGGGCAGGAGGAGGAAGCTAGTCTAATACGAGGGTATTTATTAGGGCGGATCGATTTAAAAATCGCTCATTGCTCTGTAAAAATCGTATTTAGGGATCAAAATAAGAAACTTTGCCGAAGGAACTATACCTCTAAAACGAATTCTGATGTCCCCCAATTTGGGTCGAACGAAAAATCCCATTGACCCATTTGACCCATTTAGAGTGCTCCAATCGAGTCCAAATGTATGACCGACCCCCACTAACTTTGGACGGCCGATCCACTCATGCCAGAGGCACACCCCCTGGAACTCCCCTGGGGGGTTCCCCATACAATCATTTCAAAATATCACCATTTTTGGCCTTTAAAAGAAACTAAAATGTTCGCCCCAAATTGGGGGACATCAGAATTCGTTTTAGAGGTATGATTCCTTCGGCAAAATTTCTTATTTTGATCCCTAGAATATGATTTTCACAGAGCAATGGACGATGTTTTTTGCCTCCCCACAAATCGACCCGGCCTAGTATTTATATTTCTGGCCTAACAATGACAAAATTAACTTTGGTGGTTGATCTTCAGTAGCACAGTCGCAATTTTGAGCTTAAGTTTAAGTTTGTTCATGTTTCGCTTCCCCCACTCCACGAGCGCAACATGCAAATTAAGACGTCACAAATCACTTGATTTGCGGCTGCCGCTGTAGTGTTGTTGTAAAAACTTTTGTGATTACAGCATTTAACTGCCAATTTTAAAAATTCATAAATACAGTGGGTTTTTTATGTTAACAGACTGCTTGGCATTTTCGATAAGCCTTCTCACAAAAACACACACATGCATATGTATGTACATATGCGCCTATGTGTGCTTAGGTGTATTTAATTATTTTTGCATACATTTTGTATATTTATTGATCAATTGCAAATTTTTATTTTTTGTTTTATGTTTCATTCGTTCACTGTGCCATTATTGCTGTGAACGTTTTTGTTGCTGCAGCTTTTTGTGGTATTGACACTGTTCGTGCTTAGCATTTTCTCTAGGCAATTACAAGTGAAAACAACAAAAGCAACAGCAACAAGCAGCGATGCCAAGCAGTTCAAGTATCTTCTTTTCATGTGGCGCACATCCGCTGGCATGCGACAATAATAGCAACAACAATATATGCACCACAGCAACAGCTTGGAAACATCAACATTTGTGACAATTGCCAAATGGCATTCGGTGATTGTTGGCGAGTCACTAGTGTAGTGGGGTAGGTAGGTAGAATGTTAGCTGGTGGTTTGGCGGCATGGTCATACGCTTCGCTTGGCTTGACTTCGCTTGCCACTTGGTTTGGCTGCCTATTGATGCTTCCAAAGTCAAACTTCTTGCATATTGCGTATATAGTACATACATATATATACCCATACATATGTATACAACTTATTTTTTGCTAAGCATTTATTGTTACTTGGTATACTCGTAGCTTCCAATTCATTTCGATTTCGATTTCGTTTGCCAGTTTATTCATGTCTATTTGGTAATGATCTTCAATTGCTGCTTTTGAGGTTGACCGCCTCAATTTGCCAGCGCAAAATTTATGATTCGTAAGTGCATTATTTTGGGGTTTGAATATTTTTCGGAAATGAGGACAATTTTTGACAATGTTTGTCACATTAAGTGGAGGTAATGACATACATACTAAGTGAATTAGTTTAAATGATTTTTGTTATTTTGTTTAAATTGAAGTTAAATAATATGCGTTTTGAGAAAAGCAAGTTTCCTTGAGTTTGGTGTAGGTAAAATCGCATGAGCTGCCCTTAAAAAAGAGCACTGGAAGGTTGCAAAGGCGCGTTATGATACGCGGCAAAGCAACAATTTTCTACGTATTTCACCACATGCCTCAAATTAATCCAGTCATTTTGATTTAAGCAAAACGTGCTCACCTTTTTGTTTACCGATTACTATCAAAATGTTCTTCATCTGGTTCCCATACTATGCGTGTTATATTGCTAGGGTTGAGCTGATCCAAAAAGTATTTTTAGAATACGCACATTTAGCTAATGATTTTCGAATCCCGTCCACGCCTATGAATCAAGATGCTTCGTCATACATTTAAAAACCCTGGCAAAGTAGGAGAATAATCCTGTCTTTGTCTTTCGTTTTCGATTCAGTTGTGCTGTTATAGACTGTTCTTTACTCATTGAGAGGAATCTCCTTAAAATATTTGTGAAACCTTTCCAATGCTCAGAGTTTTTTTACGTTGGTGTTTTTAAAGCTCTGTATCCACAAAATGCTTCACAAAATGCTTAGTGCTAGGCTTCAATGAGTTTAACAGAATTCATAAAGATGTTGATGTTGATTTTTCATTTTCAAAACTCAGTCATTCATTAGAAATTCTTTGAATTTTTTATAAGTAGTTTTGTTTACTCTAATCACTTAGCCTGTAAGAATTTTTATTGAATTTAGCAGCTAAAAATACATCAATAAATAAACAAAATCCTCTGTAGATATCAAGACTAGGCTCTAATTTGTATTTTTGTTTGGACTCTTCTTCTTCTTGATTGACGCGATAACTGCTTAAGCGATTCTGGCCGAGTTTAACAAAGTGCGCCAGTCGCTTCTTTCTCCACCTGATCTTTCGTGGTTATCCTCTTCCTCTGCTACCACCAGCTGGTATTGCACCGAAACTTTCAGAGGCGGAGCGTTTGCAGCCATCCGGACGAAATGATCTAGTCAACGGAGCCGTTGGATTTTTACTCGCTGCACTATGTATATGCCAATAGGGGTTTTTTGACAGATCACGTGTGACTACTGTCAAATTAAACACAGTTTTCAGTTTTTTTCAGTATGCATTTATATTTCAAAATGGAAAGACTTACGCTTCAACAACGTTTACAAATCGTGCAATTGTCTTGCGAAAATCGATGCTCCGTCAATAAGCAAAATTGCCATATTTCGGTTGAAATTCGACACCTCGGATTTGCCATATCTGATTTAGAAGGTGACTGAAAAATACTTTTATCGTTTGCCCATATGAGCACCCAATTGTATATTTATTTAAATTATGAAAGTATGAAAAAAGTTAGTAAAGTAAAAATAATTGATGTGAATAATTGAATGCGATGAAGCATTCTTGAGCATAAGAGGGTTAAGTTGTAGTGGCACGAAAGTTTGAAAATTTTAGTGATGGGGAAGTGTGGATCACTTTTTATAATCGGATACTCGTATAAGATTCTTTTAAGAAGCGAGTATTTTTTTTAAATATCGGGTACCTTATTTCCAATCTCCCAGTACTTTGTTAAAAAAAGTAAGCTCATATTGAGCCACTCCAAGAAAACAACTCAAAAAGTAACTAATTGAGAATTGATAACTTCAGAATAGGATAACAGAGTAAATATACTCACATTTTTTGAGTACTGTGAGCCTAGCGGCAGGCTAATCACCTGCCCTGTCAGAAATCAAAACAGATTAATGAAACCAACGCAAGACTTAGTATTGTCGACTCCCTATGCTCCCGAGAGGTGTGAACAAGGAAAAAAGTAAAAAGTATTTGTCGTCAGAAGCAAGAATCGTCTAAGATGACTTTAGAAAGAATTTAGTAATGTACACTACATTGTTAGTAGAGAACAATCGGGAGAAGTGACTAACAATATGTTCGAGAGAAAGAGTCATCGGAAGTTATATAGACCTGTGTGTGTAGAACTACGAGTATCAACAGACGTTGAAATAGTAAGCTGTATAAACTTTAGACGCAAACGCTTCAGCTTAGATAGTGCTCAACGGAGTATCTTCTTATGGTGGCAGTAGAACAGGGATGCCCACGAGCTGTAGTTGTGAAACGGTAAAAATATAAAAATAAGAATCGGAGAATATTTAACCGACAGTCCTAATAAGAAAACTTAACTAAACAAACAAAACTACTTACAAAAATTTAGAATAGAGCGACTCCATGTCAAGTCAATGTATCAAAGTATTTTGGACAAAAAATCGGTTCACTTACAGGCTGGAGTACAATATGAAATGCACTTTAACAAATTTGAAAAAATTAAAATTGAGCTTTATTCCATGTTGAACATTTTGGTATAGTATTTTTTAAAGTGGAATATCTTCAGTTTCCTCTAACATTTTTATAATTTTTTGGGATAAAAGATATTTGGAAAAAATTTTTTTTTTTTGCAAAACATATTTTTGGTTCAACATTTTTGTGATTTTTTGATACATTTTAAAATATAAGGAAAATGAGAAGTAGTCAAATTCTAATATTAAAATCTTCTGATGCACCATAACGTTTGCCATTTGAGAAATGTACTCAAAAAACTTAAATTGCGATTTGTGGATTTATCTATGGATGTATTTATTTCCACACGTCCATAGTTTTATGTGTGTATGCTTGTATGTGTGCATGTGTATTTCAATTGAAGATCTGCCATATATGTAAGTCACTAACCTCAGCTGCATATTACGTAATACAGAATACTTATTATTTAACGTGACGTTAGCGACAACGCCTACACATTACATCTTTGTCGCACAGTGCAACGAAATTGCAAAATATGCAAATAAATATTAATATTCACTATTCACTATATTTGCTACTCAACAATTTACTACGACAATTTTTCTAAAAATTGTTTAAATCTGGCAAAACTGAAAATATCTCCAAAAATATTCAATTACATGGAATTCTGAAATCAAACTTACTAGACAAACGGAAAATTCAAAATTTCTAGCGAATTTGTAAATGTCAACTGAGAATAAAATTTAAAGAAAAATGAAGCAAGAAAAACATCCAAGTTAAATAATAAACTACAAGGAAAGAAAATTTTTTTCAACTTTCAAAAAATAGCGGAAGACGTTTTTAAGCACTATCCGCGAAAAAATGTCGCAACAGCCACAACAAAAACAACCAAAACAAGAGGGTGAAAAGAAACCAACGGCCAGAATACCAACTCCTCTCAAGTATGCATTCGGTGGACTCTCTGCAATGGGTGCCGTATGCGTGGTACATCCCATGGATTTGATGAAGACACGCATGCAGGTAGCTGGCTCCAATGGCGCTAAATCTCCCAGTCTCACACAAATGACCAGGGTAACCATAAAACACGATGGCATTTTTGGTTTGTACAAAGGTCTTGGTGCATCGCTATTACGACAAGCGCTCTACTCGACTACACGAATTGGTGTTTTCACAAGCATCTCTGAATATTACCGCAATGCATACCAGTCAGAGCCCACATTGGGTACTAACATATTGATAGCTCTTTTTGCCGGAGCAACTGGAGCCCTCGTGGGCACACCCGCCGATTTGGGCTTAGTACGCATGATGACCGATGCTCGTTTGCCGCCAGCCGAACGACGTAATTACACGAGCATTTTCAATGCCTTGACGCGTATTGTCAAAGAAGAGGGTATACTGGCGCTTTGGCGTGGGGCGGTGCCGACAGTGGGTCGTGCTGTGGTAGTGAATATGGCTCAATTGGCATCCTACTCACAGTTCAGACGATTGGCGCAGTTAAATTTAGGAATAAAGGAGGGTTTTGGTGTGCATTTGGTAGCAAGTACCGGTTCCGGTATACTGACAGCGACTGTCTCATTACCGGTTGATATAGCCAAGACTCGCATACAGAATATGAAAACGAATTCTGGGAAGTCGGAGTATAGGGGAATATTAGATGTCATTTTGAAGATAAGCAGGAATGAAGGCATTCTGGCGTTGTGGCGTGGTTATGTACCATATATTTTACGTGTGGTTCCAACGACTATTTTGATTTTCGTCATTTTGGAGCAACTCAATACGGCTTATTTTAAATACGTTTTGGGTGAGAAGTATGAATCGAAAATATGAATAAGTTTACATATAAATGCTGTGTTGTGAAGTAAGCAAGATAATAATTTGTGGCTGTGTTAAGCGAGTGCTGGTAAATAAAAAATAATACTCGTACAAAACAACAAAAACAAAAAATAGAAAAATGGGGTTTCAGTTGACAAATTTGTGTAAAGTGTGTATGTAGGTATATATATTCAGCTAAAAAATGTGTCCTCATCCAAATTAAATGTACTACGCTTAAAATATGTACCTTACACTTATGACAAGGAAAAATTGCGTAATAGCGATTTCTCACCCGGAAAAACAGAATAGTGAGTGCATTTTTGAATTGATTTTCGAGGTATTTAACATTGCTTCGGCAAATAAATAACATGGGTGCTAGAGGGATGAAAGGGAGAAATTTCAAAAGTATCAAATTTCGTAAAGGACTAAAAAAATTTTAACGAAATTAGTATCATTCCACAGAAAATTTTATATTCTATTTAATCAACTTATTTTCAACTGGGGTTAATCACGATTTTTTTAATGGAAAAAGTCAGAGGCCTCTAAGTATTTAAAATCAATACATATGTATGTATGTATGTATGAAGCTTTCTTTTAACTCAGTAAGATATACATATATAAATTTGACGGTGAAAGAATATTTTAATAACGAGTGAGAGAGAGTAAAGTTGGAGTTATCATACAAGATCCATTTTTCATCGCCAGTGATGATGCGATGCAGACAACCTTTTCTTTGTGCCGATAAAACGACTCTCGATGGGGAACCCAGTTACCTGCCTTCTGGACCATTCCCATCGCGTGCAAACATTTACCGACGGTTGATCTGTCAACATCCAACTCTTTAGACATATCATCAATAATTGTTGTAGTTGAGTATCTTCGAATTTTTTCGATGGCTCTTCGAGATCTTTATCAATCACGTCGAAATAGCCACTTTACAAGTTATATATGATGGATTGTGATTACCGTAAGTATTGATCAATATACGACACGTTTCAGCTGCACATTTCTTTAAAAGGTAATAATGAAGCATGACTTCCCGCAGATGCTGTTTTTTCGGGACGAACGTAGACATTTTTGACGCCAGGCAAAAAAAGATCTTTACACTTCAAACGCATGTCAACTACTGCGATCGGGACCTCACGCCTTCAAATCACCAGTATACGTATTACTACAGTGAATACAAAAATAATATCAACAGCGACACCCGTTTTACAATGGCAGAAACTTATTCCCAATCCATGCTTATACAAACACTTATACTACAAAACTTGTATGAATAATTACTGGGGAATCGTCCTAATGTGTAGGATAACAAGAAAGCAGTTGGTAGGGATGAGTGCTAAATGAAATATGGAAATTTGTACACAGGAATAATGGGAAAACAAGCAAAAACAAAAAACTAACAAAATACATATCCATATTTTTATTTTATTGCAATATGAGAAGAGTTTGTCAGTAAGCTAAAAGGCCTTCGACCCTTGACCCCAGGAAGTGCGTCAGCCTGGCTCCTTGGCTGTTATGTGCACTCAAGCATATCAGTCTGAATTTTTATGTGTGCACGTTTTTTGATGAAAAGTGTCACGGAAAAAAATGAGTTAATGTTTTTTCTTATTTCCTTTCTTTTTCGACTTAACTTGTATGCCTGGAGTGGTAATTTGGGAAGGGTAAAAAGTCAGCCGGAGTAGTTAAATGATATTAAAATTGTTTTTATTCTTTGTTTTTGTTTTGTAATTTGGTGTTACCGATAATATTATTTTGTAGTGTTTTTTTGGGAATTATGACAATACCTATAAACGGGCGTTTCAAGGGCTTATATACGTTAGAATTTTCAAAAAAAAAATCAATTTTTTAAATTTTTTTTTCGTAATGTTCATATATTTAAGAATAAACACAGATTTAATAATACATTCCGGTGAATATTTTTGAAGTTACACGCAAATTTGAAGAGGCGTTTCCTATAAAGTGCTTTTCAGACTTTAAACGCGTTTTTCTTCAAATGGTGTTTTCAAAGTCGGTGACCAACATTACTCGAAAACGGCTGAACCGATTAGTCTCAAATTTTAGCTCGAGCTTCCTAAATATATTTGTTAGTAGATAATTAATCGAAGATTTTTTCTCACCCATAAATATGTTTTTTTTAAAACAATTTAAAACCGAAATTTTGGTCAAAAATCGATTTTTTTTTAGAAACCGCCATTTTGTCAAAAAAATCTATTTTGTCTTTTCCTTCGATTAATTACTAGATTTAACATTAATTTAACGAAATCTGTTTGGTTTTTTAATTTCAGAAGATTCAGTTTAGAGATATAGTGGTCACCGCAAAACCTCTTTTTTGAGAGGAGCTCCCGGAGATCAGCTGTAGCTCTTTTCCAAACAAATATTTTTACTAGCACTAAGTCTAAAAATGCAGTTAAAAGATAACATAATAATGTGTACAAATATTTGGTTCAATAAATTTAAAAGTTTTCTCAGAAAAAATTCTGGAAAATTCGCTTTTCTTCGGCCTTCTAACTTAACCCCTTGAATCATCAATTCCTAAAGCTAATGGAATTTGAAGATGCATGGTGGTTTTTTTGAAAAACGTTTCCAATAAAACGTTTGTTGATAAAAGATGAAAGACAGTTTCATAATAATTTTCAAACGTCATATTAACCACTTAACATTTAAACTGTTTACGACTCTTCATGCTCGTTATACCTTCTCGAAAAAAGTGGCAAAAGCCATATTCGTAGCTTTTCGATGTCAATAATAAATTGAAGGTCAACTGAACCTATGCAGGAGAATTTCTTTGTCACAAGTGCCCAAAAATAGTTGTCATGAGATTGCTGAGGCTGTTTGCATATCGTCTACTGAGTGGAAGGAAGATCGCGTTAACTCGGCGACCGGTTCGAAAATGCCCTATCTCCACCTCAACAAAATTCTGAGAAAGGGAGATCCTGAACCATTTGCTGCAATAGGTCGATCTTCTACTAAAGCAATTCTATTAGGAGTGCTAATGGAAAATGCATTCCACTTATTAGGAAATGATGAAGCTTCCTTGGTAGGTGTTATTGCTAAGTTCTCATCGAAAACAAACGCAATCAGATGACCTTATCGTAGGAGTGTTTAAAAATAAAGTAAATAAATAATTGGCACGTCCGCTTCTGTTCGGTGCTTGGCCGAGCTGCTCCGTCTTGATGTTGTTTCACAAATGAAGGAACCTACAGTTTTGAGTTAACTCCGAATGGCAAATATTTTTTATTAGAAGCTTTTTGATGGCAGAAATACACATTGCCCCTCGAGGGGAGACCGCTACTAGAAAGAACCTTTTCTGTCATTTGGTGTTATATGCCCCAGGTTTCGAACCTAGGCACTACCGCATGGTAATCACTTACCAACCCATCTGGCTACGGCCAAGACAAATGATAACACCGCAAGTTATAGCAATTTTGACTTTTTCTTCTTCTTTTTTTATTTGTTACAAAAGTACAGCTCGTTGACTAACAAAAACCAAGTAAATCTTAATTCGAAATTTTGTACAAAAATTAAAAAAATTCCCCAAACTTTTCATAACAATTCCGTTGTTTATAATAATATTTTTTAGAAAAATTACTGGTACAGTTTTATTGCATATTAAATTTTAGTCTAATAAAGTGAAATTTCGCACTTGCTAAAAATACCGTTGATTTTTGATAAATTTTTTTTAGCTGTACATTGTAATTTTCAAAAACCATGAAAGTATCTGAAAATGTGAAACTTGGAATCATATGGATTTTGTAAGGCAATGAGCTATACTTTTATAACTAAAGTATCAAGCATTAAAAAAAATGTTGATGACTCTCGTTTGTCGCGTGCTGTACATCCCGTTCATTCGAGATCTTCGGTGATCTTTTTTTTTCTCAGCTTTTCAGATACACCAAACATTATTTTTCAGCTTTGCGTTGGTTTCGTTAATCTATTTGCTTTCTGACAGGGTAGGTGATTAGCCTGCCGCTACCAGTCCTAAGTAGTGGGAATGCACACCTGTCGTTGTTTAGGAACAACACCTTCTTACTGCTTGAAACGCCATCTCTGTGTCAAATTTTTCTAGCAGAAGGGTCAAACAGATGGTTGAGGACTTCGCTAAATTTGATGTGTCTGCGCTATTACTGCGATTGCCCGTTTCCTCTTGCTGGCGCTACTGATGCAATGTGTAACTGTGTCTTTTTCTTTATTTATTTGCTTGTTTTAGCAGCCACAATGCCAGTAATGCGTTGACTTTTTGTGCGGGCTATTGGTTTGGAGGAATTATTATTATTTTTTGTTTTTTTTATAGAAACTAGGAAAGTAGGTAAGTTTGGAAAAGGGCAAGGACCGTGCTTTACGTGGCATTCGAACCCACAACCTCTCGAATTGCAGGCTAGTGCACTTACGCTAGACTACCGAGGCCGAGGACCTGTCGGTGATCTATTCTTACGTAATTTTATAACAAACACAAGCGGTCTCTTAATCTCAATATTTAATACAGCAATCACCACACAAACGATCCTATGCCGACTGTATCGCTTTCCAAAAAAAAATTAAAGAAATAATTTTTTACATATCAAAAAAAAAAAAACAAAAAAAAACACTTTTTTATAGCAGTCCCAAGACTCAAAATAAACATGCCTTCGCAATGGTAATTTTCTACAATTTTTTCGTTTTGTAATTACATATGCAAATAAAAATAAGGAAGTCAAGCATGAAATGAGCCACTGTTGTGCGCTTGTTCTCACGTCAATTCGGCTATGAGTAAGAACTATTTTGCACGTAGTCTAGCCGCATTTTCCTTATGTATTATTTTGTTTTTGTCATACTTTTTCGTCCATTTCGTTTTTTACACATTTGTTGATCGCAACTTTGCGTTGTCAAACACCCTAAGTCCGCAAAAACAAAGAAAGAAGAGGGAAAACCAAGCATTTTCTTACTTTTTTTGTCAAGCCAAATAAAGCGCACTTCATAAAAATTCAATTCAGCCCCAGCTATTTTATATAAGTAGTGCCCATGTACCAACTCGTACACGGCACCAGCTTATCGGTTTTGAATTGTGAGCTGAGAAGGTTACCGTTGTGTATTAAAAGGAGCAGCTGTTGCTATTCATGTGTATATAGTACATATGTACGTACACACTTTTATGGGTGGATATTGAGGTTCTGGGGAGTTGCAGTGGACCGCTGCGTTTTTGCACTTACGCCGATTAATGCAAATTGAGTGAACATTTTCAACTTGCCGGGCAATCATTTTATGATTTTTCACCATTTCTGGCATTAAGCTTATTAATTATTAAATAATGCACAATTTAGTTTAAGTGTAAAAAGCAAATGTGAAATATGGTTGTAGGTAACTATGTAGGTATTCGGAGCCAGTAAAACTAAGCAGTGTTTTTAATCAACCTTATCCGTGAGTTCCCCTGGTTTGAAAGCGCTGGCATGAAGCACCAAATGGTGGAAGAGGTTTCCTCTGGCAAACCTCCGCGAATGTTTGTGGCATTGAAAGATTTGCGTGATGGAAATCCCTGACCTTTGCTTGTCTGTTTGCATACTACAGCTTTCTAGTATATTAACGTACGCCGCAAAAATTAAAATTGCAAAATTTATAAATCTTCCGATAGGGAGAGTAGAAGTGATGTCATTAATACAAGTTTTTACAAAGCTTCGAACAGCTGATGATATGCAAGATTTCCAAACGAATCAGGTTCGCGGAGGATCGAACGATGTAGGAAAAAAGGAAGGCAATTCACAATTAACTGCCATTAGAATTTGCAAATGCTAAAGAGCTAGGTCGTTTGCTCTTAAGTGCTCGTTTGCTAGAAGAACGTCATAACTCAAAAAATGAAAATTGCGAGAAAAAGACTGCAAAACTTTCAATTTACTATGCTTCCCTAAGTAAAATTAGAGACATATATTCGTGTAAAGAGATACCTTCGATGCACTACATTTTTTATAAAGCACAAAGAAAGGTATAGTGGTAATTTCTGCATATTTATTTAAACGTTTTTCTCTTGCGGGGTTATGACGTTCTTCCGTCACAAAAATTATGTGGGACATATTGTAGCCCCATATATCGCTTAGGATTAAAATATATCCTTATATAATTTTGATGCCGAGTATTAAATTCATTTTTGGCACTAAGTTGGCACTGGTTATTTATAAAATCAGCTGCATTTTTTCCAAGCACATTAAATACATATTTATATGAGTAACTTCCATATGAAAGTTTCATTTTGTACGATCACCGGTTTCGAACTAAGGGCACATAAAACAATCAAAAAATATGACAACAATAAACCCGTTCAATGTCCGGTATGGGGAAGTTAATGAAAAAACCCGTTACAGGTAATATATTTAAAGCATCGAACACTGATTGACACAAAAACGGTAGCAATGACCTACCTTTGGTACTTCAGCATGGCGCGTGGCAGCAGAAAACTCCCATTCTCCGACACTTCCGTTGCACACTTTCCATGCACCGGCGCAATTTCTTCGGACGCGACGGCACCTACTCCGTTTCCTGGTCCTCCTCCTCCTCCTTGAAGGCCGACCGCATTGCCACCTCTCTCCAAATCCGATGACGGCGAAGCATTGCGCGAGTGCACTAAATGTGCACCAAAGCGTTGCATATACGTGTAGGTCAGTTCGCCGGAATGTTGACGACGCAAATAGCCATCAGCATCGCTGCTATGGCCACTACGTTGACTTCCGCGCCCGCTGCTACGACCACTGCTACTGTGCAAACTGCTGTGCAAGCTGCTGCGGCTGCGATTGCTCTGCGTTGTCGCGAATGATGATGCACCACGAAACATTGTTTTAAGCGTATTGTGCTGTGGTTGATTCTGGTTACTGTTACCGCTACTGATTCCGATACCGCTGCCGCTGCCACTGCCACTGCCAGCATTAGACGGAACTTTTGTAATGACTGTGTTTGTGGAAACAGTAGTCGGCACTCTCCCCAGACTGCCCGCCTGTTGTTGTACTTTCTCCTCCATTTCTTCGATATCATTGTCGTAGGGCAACGTTTGGATTGCATCGAAATTGTATGAATTGAAGTAGGCTTGCTCGCGTGTGCGCTTCATTTTGGCTGCTTCTGAGGCGTGGTCATCGAATTCGGTGGCACCTTTTGCTTGGCTCAGCGATAGCGGTGGCTTGTTGCAAATTGGCATTTTATTGGCAGTAGTTTTGGCGGTGGTGTTGTAAGGCGTATTGGCGTGTTGGCGTGCGGGCGTAGTCTCAGCTGCTATGTGGCACGCTCACTCTGGCTGCAGCGTATGTGTGGCAGCAGTGACTACAACTGGCAGGCGGTATGAACACAATTGTGGTGAAAATTTTGGCAGTGTTATAGTTGTTCACAATTTCATTGGCAGTTAATTTGCCTGTTTCGTTTGCCTGTAAAAGAAATGTAAATAGAAATTAATAAATATTTCGCTAATTTATTTTTAAATTTTCTTATATACAGCTTAATTAGACTCGTGACGAGCGTGATAAATGCGCTTTTTTTTGAAGTCTCAACAACAGTAGGCCAGCCTGAACGCTAATGAAAGTAAAATATGTTTTTGCCTAATTTTCGCTTTTTCGTTTTAAAATTTTTTCACTTCACTTCATTTCATTTCTGCTTATCATTTCTCCTGATTGTTTTTGCTTAATCTGCGCGCTCTAGCTTGAGTTGAGGCAAAACAAATTGGCATAACATATGCACATATACATATACCGCCTAGCGCACGCTGGTTATATTAGGGGAATGTGGCGCAGCGCGACGCAGGTTGGTGCGAATTCCCGTCCGGCGTTAAACATCCGCCTGGTGTTGACTCAGTACGTCTCAACTTGGTCGGCACAACTGGTTTCACTTAAATGGGCAGTAAGCTCAGAATGCGCACAGTTGTTGGCAGATAGCAAGTGGGTAAATGTGTGCATAAATATATACTTGCATATACATACACCAGCGTTCAAAATAATGGAAGCGCGAGGAATAAAAACATTTTAACTATTTTTTTTATTTAATTTTCTTTTTATATTTTTACAAAAGTATTCTACAACAAAAACCATATAAATCAAAGCTCGAAACTTTGAACGAAATTCAACAAATTGAGAAAAAAAGAAGATTTTCAACTTTTACTCAGAATTTTCAGAAAATTTCTGGCATGCAGTTTTATAGCCCATTAAATTTTAGCCCTTTGCGGTTGATGCCATTTGCAAGTCGTCGTAAAAGTTGGTGCCGCCAGTAAGAGGGAAGGAAAGAATTCCGGGATCAGTAGAATTAAGATTAGTAGAAAGCTATTACTAGAAAGCTATTACTATTACAATAAATCAGTTTCAACGAAGCCATATATTTGATTTAAATCATTAAGGGACAAATAACTCTGAAAAGCGAAATTTCCTCCCACTCGGTGGTGCTCCCATCAGAGAAATTTGGTTATCGCAAAGGGTTAGTATAAAGTGTAAATTTTAAGCAGCTCACATTCTCGTTGATTATTGTCAATTTCTTCTAGCTCACGTGCAGAGCATTGCCTTCCAAATAAAAGACTTTCGAACATATGCAAGAAAAAAAATATTGGAAAAAAATGTCAAAAATCTACGCAATTTTTGAGCGTCTTCAAGCTTATAATTTAGCATGCTAAAATTTAATGGGCTATAAAACCGCATACCATGAAGTTTTCTAAAGATTCTGATTACAAAGTTGATAATTTTGATGTTTTGAAATTTGTTAAATTTTCCGAGTTTTGCACAAAGAAGCTTTGAGCTATATAGTTTTTATTGTAAAAGGTACTATAGTTTTATAAAAAAAATATAAAAAAAATAGTAAAAATTACAACTTGGTAACTCGTCGGCTCCTATTATTTTGAACAAAGCTGTATATATTTGTAACGCGGGTGGCACTTTTGTTTGCCTTAATTCAATTTTACTTTTCAGTTAAGGCGTGTAACTGTAGCAAAACGGATATGGCTTGCTTCCCATAGCTGTTTGGATTTTGTAATTTATGCGTTCGTTTGTGCTATTTAGAGCACTTCTTGTTTTTTTACTCTGGGTGTGATATTTTTTGTGCTATGTATTGCAGCCTTTTGTGGTGGATATTCAAGAAAATCAGCTTCGAATTACTCGTGCTTGTACCGGAGAGCAGTGATTGCCATGAAATGGAATAAAAAGATTCGTATCTTGAATTTTAATTGGTTATGGTATTTGTTTTAAAAGAAATTTTTAATGGCTGCATACAATACATCAATTTCAAAATTTAGATCAATTAATATCAGCAGAATACTTCAAATATACTATATATACTACTTACATACATATATACATATGTACAATACTCTCTCTTAAGCGGACACCCAGAGAATTGAGACAAAATGCATGCAATATTCGGCTTCCAAAAACGCTTAAATTCCTTTATTTATACGAAAAGAATTAGAAACAATTGCTCGTCAAAAAATATAAATGTACGTTATAAATCTAAGTATCCATTTCTCATAAAAAAACTCATAAGAATAAGTTTTGCAAATTAGCGTTTTTCCAATTTTGTTTGCTTTGGACTCATGACAGCTGTGATCGTTGATATTTTGCATGCAATTATCATTTTTATTAAACTTTCTAGTATTAACATAACAATAATTGTCGCAAAACAGACAGCTCAAAGCTGATTAGAAAAAAATTAAGGCAAAGGAAAAGCAAAAAAAGACACAAAAAAAAGCACACAGCAAGTGAACGAAAACTGGTTCCATTAAAGTGGACGCCGCCTTGTCAAGTTTATATAGGTATTTACTCTCTTGAAGCGGATACCATTGATCCGGTTCAAGAATGAATTATAATACCTATGAGTTGAACGCAATTGCTTTTAAACGAAATTAAAACAAGTATTGCGAAGCAAAATATTTTTTATTACGCAACATATTTTACGCCAGATCCTGGGAAAGTTTTCTGCATTCATTGGAATACTGAATTTTCTTTTTTGCAATTTAATTTAATTAGTTCAATTTACTGTGTAACAAAATAGAGTTGGTTTTCCTAGGGTGCTTAGGCTCTTGCGGGGTCCACTTAGTGAAAGTGGGGAAGCTAGGACTTTGTTGTTACGCATGTGAGTATGTCTAAGGACCGTTTCAAATGCAATTTTTGAAAAGCAAACATAAAACAGTTGTTCTGCTTGCTACGAGTAATCTATATTGATCTTCTCCTTTCCAGGTTAGTAATAGGGGCATATCCCTTTCTTGGTTCACTTAATTTCTTTGATATCTAAGCCGAAGTGAACGATGGAGCCTTGAAAAATAATTGGAAAAGTCATCACAGGCGGCAACTCTATGATCCACCATATCATAGTCTATTCCAACCAATATATTTCATATGTGGCGAAACATATCATCCGCCAATGGTGTGATGAATCTCTTTACCTCATGAAACATTCCAAGAAGATAAAAAAGAGAAATGTGCAGAATGATTACATTAAATTGGCTCCTTTTTTGAACTTGCCACTAAAATTCAGACACAACATTTGTTGTAGTAACAATAAACATTAGTTTGGTAAGGAATCATTTCCTCAATATCCCTGCGCTTGTTTAGCCTGCATCCGCATTAGAAAAAGATTTTAAGCTGCTTCTTAAAGCAAAATCTAAAGAAGGTCTCCAAGAGCTCCATGTAAAATTAAAGTGCCAAGTCCAAAACTTTTGAAGTTAACAATGATGCGTGACAAAAGGTTTAAACCAAATCGCATTTCAGGCGTTAATTGTGTCCTGACCAAGAATGAATGAAAACAGAAGTAGATCCCTCATCAATCTCGACTGATCTTCCATTAGTACAGTTGGTAATGTTATCACCGGGAGCTGCCTAATCTGAACAGATAGGAAGGATATGGTGTTCCCCTGTAGTGACCTCTGTCGCAGTTGTAGGAACAACTGGCAAGGGGACACTGTTGAATATTTTATCGAATACTAGCTTACTTCTTTAGATGTCTGGCGGGTTTAGAATATTACTCCGACTTTTTGAGGGGTATCAAAAAGAGCCTCTAGGCTTAAGTCGCCCATTCTACCTCATGGAGAGTGGGAACCACTTTAATGTCAATTAACCGGTGGATTAGCATGAAGAGGCTTGCGATAGGTATCGTTTAATGCGCCATTATAAGAAATATTTTTTATATTGACTCCGGAGATAAGTGTCATAAAGCTATGATCCGTGGAGTTTAGTGTTAGTTTAATTCAATTAATCAGTTCTTTTGGGTGTGTGAAAGGACAGTGGCTCTTTAATAGCACAAAGACTTGTTCACAAGTAGTGGCAATAAAGCTGAAAATCATTGATGGAAATCAATTTGAAGAGAAACAAATTACAATGATTTTCGGATCGCTGAAAACAATTCTGTAAATTATTTTAAAAACTGGTATGTGCTTTAGCCATCCAAAAAGGTATAATAATGTAATTGAAGTCTACAGTAGCTGGACCAATATAACGTTATAACGACGCCAAACACTATCTGTTTAGCGCCTTGTATTATTTAAACAACCGAAATAGTTCGGGTGAACATTTTTTTGGGATCAAGCGACCCTGTATGTCTCATGCCTCATTGTTTTGTAATAGTTTTTTTTCTTTCCTGGTGACCCGTAAATCGTTTTGTTGCGTATTTGGCCGAGCTGCTGCTCCAATTTGTGGTGCGTGTCTGCGAACGACAAATGGTTTTTTATGAGAAGCTGTTTCATCGCAGAACTACACTTCGGAGTTTTGCCTTTGCTTGCCGTGTGACGGTCATTATTAGAAGTCAACTTTTTTGTCATTTTGAGTTTCATGTCTACTGTAGGTTCAAACACGGGCTCTACCGCATGGTAGTCATGCACAAACCATTCGGACTTGTGGTCGTATGTATACTTAAAAATATTAATGCGAGTACTTATTTCTTATTTATTATTTCTCATTGCTTTTCAAGATAAATGGGACACAAATAAATTTTATTACTACATTGCATGTGCACACCAGTAGTCGAAAAAAAGATATATTGAAAAATGTCATTGTACAACAACTACAGTGGGCCAACAAATATTGATGACTACTTTTAATGAAGTGCCTAATTTGTGTCTAATTACAGTTTTAGCTTCAAACCAAAAACATGGAATAAGAAGTAATGATTAATGGTTGACAGTTTCAGGAAAATTTAATAAAAAAAAAAATTGTCGTTGCATCCGATATTTTTAAATAAACATAAATTTTATGAATTTGATGATGGCTGCATCATTAAGAAAATAAATATTGCTAAAGACGTAGAAGAAAAAAAATTATAAAAAACTAAACAACAATTTGAAGCAAAGACTTATAGACAATAAAACGATGACAAAAACAAAAAATAACGAAATCGAATTGAACTAAACAAAATACTAGAAGGCGTGTGCACCAGTGCAAGTCTCGACTAAACAAAGAAGCGATTCGAAAAAAGATTTAACTATTGCCGCAACACAAAAGCCGATGCTGAATTGCGCTAACAACAATGCTCAACAATTGCTGTGGCAGTCAAAAGTAGTAAACAACAAAAAGTAGCAACAGAAAAGCCGTGTCGAGGTTGCGCGACCCGCTTGTTGTTTTTGTATGTACTGTGGTTATTTGCCATTTTTTGCTGTTGTCTCTGCATTGTCTGTGCCGCCACAACAGCTACCGTAATTACATATGTACATATATACACTGCGGCTATAAGGCTGTTGTTGTCACTGTTGTTAGCGGTTGGCGGCTAACTGCTGCTGCTGTTACTGTTACTGTTGCTGGTGCCATGGCTGTGTTGCTACTGTAAACGGAAATTACCGCATCATTGCAGTTGAACTGACAATCAAACGCTTCGAACGAGTGATGTTGGAACGTTTTTACTTTTTTTCATCTTAGTATGAGTTCGACAAGTACGACTATAAACAAATTACAACAATTGCAATGGAGGAGACCAAAAACAGTGCTCGTACTAAGCAAAAAGTCATATTAAAAGAGTCTGAAACATAAATTGCACGAAATCGCGAAAAAAGGCCAAGAAGTGCCAGTAAAAGGGGTGTGCAAAGAGGTAGCACTAGTAAGGAGTTTGTAGTTAAAAAAGAAGAAATAAAATAAAAAACGGCATTAGAAGAAGAAGAGCCCTTTACGATTGCACAAAACCGGTGGCAATGTTGCAATAGCAGTTGTTCGTTGTAAATAAAAAAATTGGTTAATGCAATAAAAAAATAAATAAATACAAAAATTAAAAATATGACTACGAGTATATTTCTAATGATGATGTGAGCCAAAACTGTTACCAAATATTGGCGCCCATAAAATATACTTTAATAAAACGTCTTAGAAAATGATTCGCTAGTTTACTTCATATGAGCGAAATATTAATAAAACAGTGAGTGATCTTGCAAATAATTAAACAAATGCTTTCCGTTTTAGGAAAATTCTTTGGAAATTGTTTTTTGCTTACACTACTATATATTTACTGCTACAGACATTGAGAGAGAATTTTTACTCTACACACTATATTTTGCTTTGTTGCCTTCATGGTAAAGCGGTCATTTGAGCCACCACTCCTAAAATACGTTCCAGCGGTAGTAGACTTTCAGTTACAAAAATTTGCTCAAATGCATTTTTCGTCTAAGTGCACAAGTCTTTGGTGAATATTGGCTGCCAAGCAGAATCTACCGAATACCAAATGCAAATTAATTTTTTTTTTACTTCTTGCTTTAGAGAGTTTGGTGTAGAGATTTTTAATTGGAAGTTTAGAAATAATTCGCTATTCTAAAACAAAAAAAAATTGGTCTTAGTTTCTTACTAAAAAAAATTTAAGCTTGGGACTATTTAGTGGCGAGCATAACAGGTTTTTATAAATATACTTTTTAGAGGAGACTTTTCCGCCACATATACGAATATACGAAATGCATAAGTATAAAAAATTGAAGTTCTTTAAGTTCACAAACAAGTTTTTCTATCAAACTCCTTTAGTGTAAAGATTTTTAATTGGCAAAAAAGATACTCGCAAACTTTTAAATAAGAAATATAAATTACAATGTGTATGTATTTTGGAGAGTTTAGTTGGGGGTTTTAAATTGGCGAAAGCGTTGTTTGAAAACCTAGAAATAATTTTCTACTCTAAATACAATGTTTACGTATTTTGGAGAGTTTCGTGTAGAGATTTTTAATCACCAAAATAGATGTGCGAAAACTTAGAAAAAAATTTCCATTCTAAACACAATGTTTACGTATTTTGGAGAGTTTCGTGTAGAGATTTTTAATCACCAAAATAGATGTGTGAAAACTTAGAAAAAAATGTCCATTATAAAACAATGTTTACATATTTTGGAGAGTTTCGTGTAGAGATTTTTAATCACCAAAATAGATGGGTGAAAACTTAGAAAAAAATTTCCATTCTAAAACAATGTTTACATATTTTGGAGTGTTTCGTGTAGAGATTTTTAGTTGACGAAAAATGTGTAAAACTTAAAACTTTTTCCATTTTAAGTAAAATTGGATGGATTTTTTTTAATAATTTTTTCTCATTATATTTCCTAATACTTTTTTAACTATGTGTCCATTAAATCTCTAAATTAAAAGCCCTTGTAATGGTTTTTAATAAAAACCCTTGCAATGAGTGGCTTGAAATTTTCGAATTCTCCTTGAAATGTGTTTCCAACCGAACTTCTCCGTCGATCTTACACTTTATCGTAGATGGGTTTCATAACAGAAACTAATACGGAGGCCTTTCATTATTCGCTACATCGAAATGGTTATTAGAAATATCGGTTATGAAGCTTAATACCTTTAGGGATGAGTGAATTCAGGCTGGCATATCACGCACAAGACAACTTAGAACTATTCTTCATTAATGGAAAACAATGTTTCGTCCTTCAGTATTTCGAACAATAAGACGCAGGAGAAGTGCGCATATCATTACGACAATAAAAAATTTTTTTAGAAAATAAAATGTGCACAATATGCTAATATTTCATATTTATTTTTAATCCATTCAAGATCAAACAACTTCGGTTAAATTCACCACCTTGGCAAATATTGTTGTCATCATGCAAATTTGTCCAGTTTTCTTTGTTTCCATACTACAATCATTATAGTGTTATTTTATACTTACCGTATGCTTCATTTGATTCGGAAGAAAAAACCCCTAAGGCCATAGAACGATGTGAGCAAGTAAGGCTACATTACCCCGTGAGGTACCTACTCGTTAGGTCATTCACTGACTTTGTTCGCATGGCTGGTAGTATATTGATAGCAAAAAAAAGCTCTGTCAAAGGGGTTGACTAATGATATGGCAAAAAAGAAATATAACAATATATATACACACATTCACAGGAACCAATTAATGACAAAAAAAAAATTATAGTTTGTTGTGACACGTCAAGTGACAGTCAGCATGCGAACGATAGCCACTTGCTGTATCTAGGCGATGATTTCGTGAATTTAGTGCCAACAAAGGAAATGTTCTGTCCATTGACAAGCTCATGTTTTATGTATTGTTTTGCATTGAAGCATTTGGCACGCGACTTTCCAGGCAACAATAAAATTAGCATAACTAAAAATTAATTTCCATTTAGTGTGTAAATAATTTTGACCCTGAGCACTTTTCTTTGAAAACTGGAATTGATGTATAAATTACGAATGGTTTTTGTTTTATTTTAAAAATAGTATTTAATGTCGTCGGTAAATTATCTTTACATTTTGTTTTTTGTTTTTGGCGGGACAGACTAGCAAGTACAGCACTCAGACAACATTAAGTCCATTGTACTGTACTCGTGTTTCCTTTTTTTAATTTTCTTTAAATCTACCCGACCTCCTAATAAATCTGAGTAGATCTTGTGCTGCCAAGGTGGTCGCTTCTTAACACACCAGTGCCGAAGACCTCAATCCTGATTTGAGCGAAGGCCGGGCATACGCATAGAAAGTGGTCCTCCATCTTATGATTCTCTCCACATGCTAGGCAGAGTACACTGTCTGAGGTGCCTACCTCTTCCATGTGCTTCACCCATAGAAAATTACGCGTCATTAGTCCAACCAGCTGCCTACATTCCCTTCTGTTTAATGACAGGAGGATCTGCGAACAGTCGGTCAGACATGACAGGTATCATCAGTTTTGTTCATCTGCATCGTCGGTAAATTATCTTTTTTTTTGTTGTTTGTTTTTGTCGGGACAGACTAGCAAGTACAGCACTCAGACAACATTAAGTCCATTGTACTGTACTCGTGTTTCCTTTTAATTGTCTTTAAAATCTACCCGACCTCCTAATAAATCTGAGTAGATCTTGTGCTGCCAAGGTGGTCGCTTCTTAACACACCAGTGCCGAAGACCTCAATCCTGATTCGAGCGAAGGCCGGGCATACTCATAGAAAGTGGTCCTCCATCTTATAATTCTCTCCACATGCTAGGCAGAGTGCACTGTCTGAGATGCCTACCTTTTCCATGTGCTTCACCCATAGAAAATGGCCCGTGATTAGTCCAACCAGCTGCCTAAATTCCCTTCTTTTTAATGACAGTCGGCGAACAGTCAGTCAGACATGACAGGTAACATCAGTTTTGTTCATCTGCAGCCTCTCTCAGGGTGCGACCAGAGTGAACGCTGATGCCGAGCGGAGCCGAGCCGAGCTTATTGACGCTTATTTTCATGCGAGAAGAAAATTTGTATATAACACAGTGAATGCGAGAATCAGCGCTGAAATTCTGTTTATTCCATGTGTTTTGCTCTTATTTCATTTAATTTTGTTGTTCATTTGTGTTTATAAAATTGCTGTACACGGTAATGGATTCATCTGATGAAGAGTATGTTGCTTCTCCTAGTGTGATTAATGCAATTATTAACAAAAAAGAGTTTGGAAAACATCCGATTACACTAAAAAGGAATGAATTTGGTGAATTTCATCATTTATATAATGATTTAAGAAAATATCCAGCTAAATTTCAACAATATACCCGAATAAAAATTGAAACATTTGATTACATTCTGGACAAGATAGGTGTGAAACTAAACAAAAACTGGACAAATTTTGTTAAGGTGCCAGTAACTTCTTCTTCTTCTTCCTCAACCACCGTATTCACCTGATTTGGCTCCGTGGGACTTCTGGCTATTCCCAAAACTCAAGAGACCACTCCGGGGAACGCGTTTCGAGTCGATTGAGGAGATAGAAGCTGAATCGAAGAAGGTGCTGATGGCTATACCGGAAATGGACTATTTGGCATGTTTCGGGGATTGGAAAAATCGTTGGCATAGGTGTATTTTATCGAGAGGGGATTATTTTGAAGGGGATGAAATTGATTTACAAGAATAAATAAAGATTTTTCATTTTACAACCAAATTCACCTTACTTTTTGCCCACAGGTAAAAAAAGAAAATATTAATCCTGGCAATCCTAATAAGGATAATGGAAAACTTTTATCAAATTATTGCATTGTCATCGGTCCTTGATAGGTGTGCAAAATTTCAAGTCGATCAGATTTTTAGAAGCCAGTGAAAATTAAGCTCAAAGATTCCGTTACATACATACATACATACACACATACATACATACAACCCGACCTAATAAAAGTGTGTTAAAAACACAACTGCACTCTAAAAAGTAAACATCAACAATCCAAAAAAGCGAGCAAAACGCTTCGAAACTGTTTTCTCGCACTCATCGGCTTTGCTCTCTGCTCTTGTCGGCGCTCACTGTGTTATACACAAGCTTATTTGTATTGACTTGTATGTAATCAGTTTTATCGCACTGACAATCTTTATCGCACTGACAATCTCGGCTCGGCTTTCAGCGTTCACTCTGGTCGCACCCTCAGCCTGTCAAGCTTGCTTGTGGGTTAAGTAACCCGCTTGCTAACCGTGGCTTTGATGGCTACAGAAGAGAGTGACAGAACGGGCTCCTGGCTAAAGAATTTGGCGTCAGAGCCCATCCTAGCTAAAGAGTCAGGGACCTCGTTACCCGCGATACCCACGAGTCCCGGGCTCCATGTTAGCATCAAGCTATTATGCCTATCCTGGGAATGACAAAATGTCATCTCTCAAATTTCGTGGGCATCATCACGGGGCACTGTCCGCGAGGTACACATGCCGTGAGACTCGGAATCACTTCGAGTCCCTTTTGCGACAGCTGCATGGAGGATGAGGTGGAATCATCTCAGCATATGCTCCTTAGCTGCCCTGCCTTCGCGGGACTAAGATTCAAGTATCTTGGTTCTCATTTCTTTTCTGCGCCTGCTGATATAGCAGGTGTTGACAACAAAAATCTGATGAACTACATCAGCAGCATAATGAGGTTAACACAACCGCGGACTAGTCACCGTTCGTAGTCCACAATCACTCACCACTCCCCCATCCCCTTCCCTTCCTCCCCCTTCTCTGTCCTTAAATGGTATCACAAAGGACGAACCAAACTATTTCGTCCAAGTGGGCCCTACTCTCTGGGCAACCATTATAACCTAACCTAACCTATTATGCCTACCGACATAGCTCAGCCTGGATTTACAGGACTCAACCACACTTGAAGTGGTTGGAGAGCTGTCTAAGGCCAAGAGCGCGGCTTTGCTGGCGCTGCAGACACATATGTACATTTGCTTTATTAGATATTCAGAAAATGGTTATGGCTGTTGCCGAGTTTTGCAAAGTGCCATAAAAGTAAGCACGAAAAACTAAATGCTTTTTATGGTACTTATGGCGATTTTTAAAAGATTTACGTCAAATACTAATTAAAAGCCAATTTTTGTTTATGCTGAATGGAAAATAATCACTTGCATTTGTCAATGAAATCTTTGTAAGTGTTTTAGACATATTTTGTAGACTTGTTTTGTAGGATATTGGTTTTGTGATTAAATTTGCTATCATAACGCAACTACCTATGAATACAGCTTTTTTAACTTTTTTTATAAACAAATTTATCAGTCCTTTTGAACAGTTTTTAATTCTCAAAAATATCGGTTATCGATTTTGAATTAGGCCACATGCAATCATATAAATATTTGGAGCAATAACTTTAATCCGAGGATTTATAATTTTTCTTTGTAAATTTGAAGCTTGATATATTTATATATAAATTCAAAATTTTTTTAAATATTTGTGAAGCTTTGTTTTGTTTTATGCCAAGTTTTGTTGGAATACATTCGATATTTTTTTATGAGTGTTTTTTCAAATTTTAACTTTAATATAACTTTTTCTTCATTTTTGTATTTCACGCAGATTTGAACCTACGTTCTCCCCGAATTCCGAATGGCAGTCAGGCACCAACCCATTCAGCTACGACTCTCCGGCATTTATGTAGACCTTTGGCTGTGAATTAAGATTTAATCTGCTTACAAATATGTAAACGATTGTTTAATAATATATTCAATATTTTTGTAGAGTTATTTTCGCTCCAGAAATGTCGGTTCTTTGTAAAAAAATTGTAAAATTTTTGTTTTGTGAAAATTTTTATTTGAAATCATTCAGAATTTTTTATGTAGAGTTTTTGTCCATTCTAGAAATCACACATTTGGTGTCTCTGGAGGTATTAAGAAATTGTTTACTTTTAATTACAGAATTACTTTATGAGGTACACGAGTTTAGATTAAAAAACAACATTGATCACAGCAGCACCCACATTTTGTAGACATTTTTTTACCATTTTACTGACTGTATGGAAAACTTTAATTTATTTAATTACATAATGTGTGTCGCTTCAAATTTTAAGTATGAGTGGAAGTATTTCCCAACATGCATAAAAAGCTAAAGGATAGATTTTTTCAATCCATATAGCTACAGTTTAAGGAGTTAAACTATTTTTTTTTTACAAGTTTTCTCATGTATGCGTGCATTAAAAAAACCAGATACATTTTTCTCGTACACAAAATTAAAAGTTTTTAAATATACACTGTACAAAATAGTACTGCGAGATTTGTTAAAACCAGTTTTGAAAATGTTCCGCTACTAAATTTATTATTCACCAGATTTAAGCATAAATTTGCTATTTAATTTTTATCTTACTTTAAATTCACAGAATGACGCATATACATACGTACAGCAACACTAACACTTCTTGCACTATAAACTTTTTAAAACTTCTCAGAACTTCAACACTAAGCTTCACAAGCTTGCAGATGACCAACAATAAAAATCCACGAACCAATTTGAATTTAGATTTATCACACAAGCTTTTTTTAAGCGGAATCGTACGTTAGAATCAAATAACTCTATGAGGCTTTCGTGTTCTCCGCGATTTTTACGTTTTCTATTAATTTTCCATTTTACCAAACACGATTACGTTCGCCTCTATGGTTCGATCCTAACAGTTACACGGTTAGAAGTAAACTGGCGCGAGGGAGAACCTTTGCCCGCAGTCTTTGAATGCTTCACTTCTCAATAGTTTTCGGCGAACGTAGGTATTTAAAAAAGCAAAAAAGAAAAAAATAATATCTAATAATGAATATTGAGTAGAGAAATGTTGAACTTAGTAGCCAAACCGGCACCAGCTGGTACCAATGATGTGCTTGTATATTTAAATACGTAAGTAAAAAACCCACAGCAGTTGTTAAGTTCTCTGATTTTCACTCGCTATATGCGGCACACTTCTTTAGAAAAAGGTACAATACTACTTATAAATAGAGGCTTAATAACATATGTATGTGCATACTACAGCTTATCACAATAGTACATACACGTGAATAAGTTAATAATGGTACTGGCATCCAGAAATTAGACATTTCATAGGGGAACCCTATAATTAATATGTTATAGATCCGTTTTGTTAATTAAGAAAAACGTTAGAGTTAAATGTTTTTGATATTTCTTGACCTACTTAACTTTTCAATGAGTAGCATTTGGAGTTTCTATTCACAACTTTATTTAACGATATGCAAAAATTTATGCAAAACAGTTAAATGTGAGTGCTAAAAAAATTAATTAAAACCATTAATAAAACACAAAATGCACATAAAGTGAGCGGCAGTCGATACATGCGGGAAATACGCTTAGGGTGATACATCTTAAGAGTCACTAATTTTAAGCCAAATTCCGAATTAACCTACTAAGTGGTACGAACTTTGCGTTATGGATAGATCTCGATTTGGTTGTTTATACCATTAGATTGTTGATTGTTGATCAGTGAAATAGCAATCCTAGTGAAACCAATTGCCGTTGACAGATATAATTTTGATATAATTGTTTGAGGAAACACCACTATATATTTTATTATTTCATTCACTTTATACGATCGCTGCTTTTCTTAATAGACAATTTAAGAAACAATTCATAGGCATGCCATGTATTTGAGAATAATAAACAGGCTCATTTCAACAACAGCAAGAGATGTGCACCTACATTGAGCTCTAATAAATAAATTAGCTAACTAAGCAACAAAAGAGAAAAAGGCGAATTTCTGTACATACAGGATCTCCAATACTATGAATCTATACTACAAAGGATCAGTTGAGAATTGTGAATCGCAAGTAATATTGTTATTATCACTAACATGGCACCTATTTTGGACGCAGAGGGCGTATTTTTCCTACTTAGATTAAAAAAAAAAATTGAATATTTTGGAAAAACCTTTTTAACGTAAATTTTGCTATTAATTTCAAATTTTTCTTTAAATTTAGATGACAGCGCCATAAAATATACATATTATTGAAATAAAGTTATCTTTACCTTGAGCTATATATTTTTTTTACAATTAATATATCTTTGTAATAAATTTCTTAATTTCCAAAAAATAGGTGGCAACACCAGTTAAAATATATCCTTTATTCAATCTTTTGATTGATGCCTATATCTCTACGTTCCGCTGAAATGTGTGATAAGCTTCTGTTTTTGCCATAAAGCAGTTTTTGTAATATATATTTTTTTATATTTGCTGTAATATTGTAATATTTATGTGTATTTTTTAATAAATTACTTTTGCTTGTAATATAAACGGGTGGCAACACATAAACCATCTACGAACTATGCGCTTTCCAAGATGTAAAATATGCTAAAATGGGGGGAGACGTTTTTGAGTGATGCGCTTTGAAAAAATTTTCTACGATTCTATATATGAATATTAAGGTGGTTCTTTAATGTAAGAAGAAAAGATTTACATTGGCTTTCCTAAATTTTAATCCCTACGTTGATACCACTGTAGTCGAAGATATCACATATAACTTTTGGCTTCGACTGGTTGCTGATAAGGTGTGCCGCCCAGATTCCTCTATGGAGCAATTAATTGTTATTTTATTTTTTTTTGCTCAAAAGGCCTTTCTTTAGTATTTTTTTGAAAGTTACCATAAATATTCTAATAATGTGAAAAAAACTCAGTTCCTTTCGTTGCCTTTTGTTAAGGGAATGTGGAGATATATTCAAAGCTAAATATTGTAGGACCTCTCTCTGGGAAGCTTTTGGTTGTACGCTTACACGAGTGTGTCATATAGGCGAGTAAGGAGCTTAGAGTGCAGAGGCTCTAAATGGTTTGCAAGTACGTGGGGTTTCTCAAAGAGATACGAGACAGAAATTAGAAAAATGACTTAAGAATCGAAATTTATGCAATTTTTATTACTAAAAAAATGGGTTTTACATTTTTTTATTACAATTTTTATTTTAGTTCAATTTAAATTGAAATTTAATTGTAGAATTTAAAAAAAAATTATATTGCGGATTTTGCTCGCTTTTAAATCGCAATATTTTTGGCTTGAAATTTGGTTTTACTGCATTTGGTTTTTATTAAAAACATGATAATTTTTGATAATAAAACGATTGTTTTTAATTTTAATTTAAAAAGTAATTTACGTAATTCTACTTCAATTGAAACTTCAAGTGAAATAAATTTGTGCTGCAAAGTTTTTGTAAAATAGGTTGCATGTTGCAAGGCAATTAACGACAACTTAATTCCGCAAAAAATGCATATTTACGTATTGGTTGTCATTTTGTATGCTTGTGATTTGTTGTCATTTAGTATTTTGTAAGAGAAAAATTAAATGTAGGAAAAATACTAAAGCAAACGAGACACAGCAAATACTTTTAGTAAACAAATGCACAAATGTTACTTAAAAACTGTAACAAATGTGAAAATCTACTTAAAAGTGCAACAAAAAAAAAAACTTGCACTATTCTGCAATGACATGTTGTTGCTGTCGGCGGCAACGCAACGCCACCATTGCAGCCATCACTGGCAGAGCAGTACGAGAGCAAACAACGCAAAGAGACGCAGGGAGTAGAAAATTTTTGTTGCCATTGTTTCTTGTTTTCTTTGGCAGTCCGCCATTGCTTTCGCTTTGTTATTGTTGTTGTAGCTCGAAGCTTTACTTGCTACCGCTGCATTTTTGGTTTTAAATGCATCAAAACACATCCAATTGCATACACAATATTTCGCTATTACTTATCTAGCGAGTGGTTGCAGGCAATGGCGTTAGCAACAACAATTAGCAGCAACTCAAACAAATAACTGCCACAATGTTCAGCAATTGCCCATTGGAACGACCGTGACACACATGCGCACCACCACAACCACAGCCACGGCTATAATCAAAGCAGCCGCCGCTGAAGCAGCAGCGATGGAAGCGTTCGAATAGCTCACAACGTCTGAATACTTGCACTTATGCATAGACATGCATGCAAGTGTCATGTATATGGATGTGTTTGTGCATATGCATTTTTGCTGCTGGGAATTTTCGTAGTTTCAGATATCAGTTTGCATGTATATTCGTATGTGTACATATGTCTTTAAGATGTGTGTTGCAATTTAGCTCTGAGGGGAACCAAACTATTAGAAAATTGTTTCAATTATTTTACATTAATGTTTATGATTTTATTATGAAATAGTCAAGTTCCTCTTTTCATACTTACCACTGTGTAGTGTCTATGTTAAAAATCATTTAGAAGTTACTCGAAACTCTAAGTGAGTCAATGCCCCTTGAATAAAAAACAGTAACAATTTCTGTGTGCAATTCAACTTGATGGAAAGTTATTGGACAATCGTGTACAGATTTCAATGAAAAGCCAGTCAACGAGAGAAAGTTTAAAATATCCTGTGCCTCTCATGCCGTAAATGTTGTTGTCGAGTTCAGCTTCTGCTACTTGCTTTAAATTTATAAATTTATTGTTTATGTTGGTTCAAGGGAGCTGTTGTTGCTATTTTATGTCCCACAGAGCAGCTCATAAGCTAAGTTACCCCTTACCATTTAATCTAGCAGTGAAGTTGTTATTATTTCACTACATACAAGGTGGTACCACTTCAAAGCTACCATAAATATCGAATTAAATTCAAAATATACCATCAGATTGGCATGAGTACCTGGTGAAAAGTTCATTCTTGGTAACTGCGTCACGGACAAACTAACGAACGAAACGGAACAGCAGCATTCTCAGCGAAGTTTGCCTACCGGGTTCTTAGTATTTTTTGTTGGTAACTGAAAATACGTGTCAGTTAACAATACCTACTTGGCCTAAAGAAATAAAAAAAAATTGCTAACTTTTCTCCACTACTTGGGTATTTGAAGTTATAAAATATTACTGTGGGTTAAGGGCATATATTTCTTATCCAAGTATTTCTATCGCAGTCGGAAAGGTGAGAAGGTGGTGACGAGAGTCGAACACAAATTTTGTACCTGTCCAACCTTGACACTCTTAAGTACTTTTTGTAATGCTTACCCGATCAAGAATCAGAAAGCATTCCCTTTTTAGAAAGTACAGACTTCACCCTCTTTGGATACCGCAGTTTGTTCACGCTTGCTTGGTAATCCGATAGTTTGTACTTCTTCTTAATTTTTCTCCAGCGTGTTTATACCTAAATTCGCTATGTAAATAACATATTATTTATATATTGAGGTAAAGGGTTTTCTGTTTCGCAATGCCTTGCAAAGACCGTTGACAGTCTATCGCAAGTTTAGCACAGATATTCTTTGATTGGACTTGCTCTACTGCTTCTATAATCAATGAAAGCGCTGCCTGTAGCCAAAAATATTGGTTTAGGTTGGGACTCCGAAAGAAATGGTCACCTCAAGCGTTGAGCTGCCTGATTAGATAAACGCACTACCACTTTCCGTAAATTCTAAATATGCCACATGCATAGAGATGCACCATTTCACTCAATTACGCACGAGTTTAGAAAAAAGCAAATCTTCTTGTGTAGAGGTAAACAAAATATGGTTAGTAGAAACTACTTTTGCGATAGCTGGTCAAAAACAATCTGAACATTTGCTTGATTGGCATGCCGTCTGTCTGTCAAATTGTCTTGAACTATCACTCAACACTGCCTAAAGCAAACGAGTTTGCCGCTGCAACTCCGAAGACGTACCTGTAGAGATCAATGGCGTCCAACCATTTCTCTGCCACTACTTTGCTCTAACGAGTGTTAGAGCGCTCTTCTTTTACAGCTACATTTTTGGCTGTTTAGTTTGGTTGAGTTCAAAGAACAATCTGATTTCGTTTCTAGGAGTATGATAAAGCGCAATACGAACCTGAGTCAAGGCATCACAATGGGCTCACTGACACTAAGTATGCCTTCGTCTGGGCTACGATTACAATCACCTAGCCTATGCCTTTATGCTTAGGTAGGCAAATATGACGTCACTACTATACTTCTTCAGTAGTTGGATATGAATTCACACTTAACAGCGACATGCCAAGTGTAGATTTGAGTGCAGATAAAATCAAAGATGTCAGTGACGACTTACATAAGTGAGAGTGCTGTAAGTTAAGCTATAAGACAATAACAGATTTCAATAACAGATTCAACTCCTGACTAATGAAAAAAACAGGGGTTTGCCTTTGGCTTTACAAAGTTTGGAATTTTATTAACTTTGGAGTTTACTCCTCCGATTAAAGTTTTTTCACATAGTTTGCCGTTTTTGCTACTGACATAACAAGGTAGCTAAACTTTATGCATCAATATATTTATTTTGAATGAGTACAAGCACCTAAACGCTTGCCTATATACATATATATGTACGTATATACTATATGTATGTATTTATATAGCATACATGTGTTTGATTATGAGGGCATTAGGTCATTGTGATCGTGAGAAAAGTGTTTGAGCTGAAATTAAAAAACAAAAAAACATAAAAAACCAAAAAAAAAAAAAAAATTGTGATGCCATACCGTGACAACAACAATATAAAGATATAACAATTGCTAGCAATTACATGCATTATGCCGGCAATAACAGTGGAAAGAAAAACAATAAAAGATTTGTTATGAGAGTAACAAAAAGACACATACGAATACATACATACATATAAATAATAGCAAAAAAAAAAAAACAAAAATAAAAATTTAGACATCCGAGCTGAGAGCGCGAAAAATTGTAATTCAAGTAAAAATTAAGTAATAAAGCAACGAAAAATTCCAAAAATTTATATTTATAATGCAAAAAATTGCTTGAAAACATAAGTAACTACAACAATTACCAAATAGTTGCATATGTAGTATATGGATAAGTAGGTGTGAGTATTCACGCATAGTGTGCGCTATTAAAAATGCTGGTTTGCTCCGCTCAACTGCAATCAGTAATTGCACACCTTCCTGCTGCATTGGATAGCGCAATTGTTGTTAGCGGCGCTTAACGCTAAAGCGATCAACTTGCGAAGCTAACAAACATATGCGCACATACGCAAGTGCATAGAGGGAAAATTGTATTTAAAATTAGAGTTTTGATTTTCCAGTTAATGTGAACTAGTCGAGATGCAACTAGTCTGTAACTAGTTCAAAAATGCAGGTTAAATTTTGGTTTTCAGTGAAGTGTAAAAAAATTAAAACACATTTTTATAAATTTTATTTCATTCCTTATTATTATTATTAATTACTTATCACTTTTTACTGATCTATTGGGACGCTTTTCTTAATCTCTAGCTGTGACTATGAATTTATAGAAATTTTTATTTATTATTAGAAGTACAGCGTAGAAATAAATTATTACTCGTCGCTGCCCTACTTTCGTTCGTCTCTAAAGTAATTTGTGTATCCCTCCTCGGAAAAACTACCTGGGTTTTGTGTTAGTCTAAAATTGTGTAACTTTTCAATTTCCTAGAAAGAATGGAATCGGTGGGAAGCACAATACTTCAATATGCTTCGAAACAATCAATAATTGGTGAAATATGATAAATATCTCACCCTATTTGAGTGTTTTCAAAAGTATGTTGTCAACATTTGCAGCATTAGCCGATCGCAGTCATGCTGAAATATCACTCGATTGTATATCACATCGGGCACTTCAATTGCCATTCGTACCAATTCCCAGTTATGGACTAAACTTCGGTTAGTTTCTCCCAAGAATCTCTCAGAGCAGAACAGCGACTGGGACAACTTTATAGGATTTATAACCATATTCACTGTTATCTCAAGGCTAAACAACAGAAGTGGCAATCGAATTTCATTAGAGCTCCTTGTTACAGCACGAATTCTCCTGTTCTTTCAGGCTTAATTAATACAATACGAATACAAGAGATGAAGAAGTGCCTTCTCTATAGCTTTTATCACAATATACACTAGAAAAGATACAATAATATTTCTACTGTGCAATAATACCTTTTTGAATGCATGAATTTTTAATTTAGCTGGCTGCGAAGTGCACCAAACAACTAAAATCGGTCTGCGGAGACATATGTATATCTGAAACCTGCTCCATAGAAAGAAATTGGATTTACCTACACTAAATTCTGCCCATAACGTGGGTACCACTCTGTTCTCATGCACATGTCGACTTAAATCGGCATTAATTGAATTAGGTAATGACAAATGAGTTATGGGCAGGGAATCCACAAGTTGTATGACAATGCAGATCGAGCCAAAGATGAAAAACAAAATCTCTACCACGACGCCATTATCTTAAACCAATAATCCATCTTATGATAAAATATCAAATGCTGCGCGCTTGCATGTGAAAAAAGAAAGTTTTTACTTTGTGCCCTGAGTATCTACTATACATACATACACACACAATTTATAGTTTTCTGAACTATTCAACAATTTTTTATAAATTTTGACAATCATGCGCTAAGCATGGGAGCTGGTGCCAAATTTACGAAAAAGTGCTGAAATTAGAAGTAGGTCTAATGTGTCCAATTTGGTACTAGTTTTGAACTATCTAAAATTTATGCCACTGAAGGACAATTAACACGACAGTTTATTGCAGGATAATTCCATAATAAAATTTACTAGAGAATTTACAATGTACATATATATACCAGAGAATGAATATGAACTTGCCAAGGCTCTAAACTCCTTATATGGGAACCAGTGGCAAACTAGTTCTTTGTACTGCAAGGTGTTAAGTCAATGGACTGCCGAGTCAAATTGTTTGGGCAGTCAATCAGCGATTAGGTGAGCGGGCGAGAGATAGAAAGAGATATGCAAATCGTACACCTCCCGCTTAAATATGAATATATTGTTGTTGTATTTTTTCCACTAAAAACTTGAGCCACAGAAATTGTAAATGGACAAAATAGAGGAGGAAATCGAGTTGTCAAAAACTAGTTAACAGAAAAAAATTACGAAAATTTGGTGTGAGTTTCACGCTTTTATGAATCAATCAATAGCGGCACACCAAGACGATTTAAAGCGGCTTTGCTGCTGCGTAAGCTCCAATGCCAGTCGCAGGCAGTGCGCATCTGTAGTACTCGTACGTGCTCGTACATATACCTATGTAAGTACGCATGAATTAAGTAGAGATATGAAGATTCATTTCATTTTGATGCGCTGCGCCTACTTTTCAGCTGCAACTTATATATCTATATATATATGTATGTGTGTTTGTTGTTGTATGTGTTGCTGCGTGACATTTTGTAATGAATTTGTTTCATGCGATTTTTTGAGTCGGTTTTATTTCTCAGTTGTGTTGCTAGCAGCGACAAAGTAAAATAAAGTATCCAAAAAGCGTTAACAATAACAGCTTTGACAGCAAATTAGCGCACAGCTTCGCAACAACAACAACAATAATAAATAAAGAAAACAATAGCTTGTATGCGCTTATGCAACACGTGAAATAGTTGATGTGTATACGCATTCATACAAACATACATATGCTGGTATATATGTACATGAAGCCGCTCGTCTGGAAACCGTTGTCTGGCAAACGGCTAATTTCACTGGAATGCATAGCTCGTGCGGTTTGTGGTGCAAAAAGTGTGTTGAGAAAACTAACTGTTACTTCAAAAACAGAAACAAAAAATAAAAGGATGATACGTTGAAAAAGCGAAAAGTTTAACTTGACCTAGTTTTAGTTGCAGACGACAGTGAGTTTAAAATTAAATAGGCCAGGTATTCCCCAAATTTTTGTTTTCGTTTGCAAAAAGGTAATATCAAAAGGTGTTTGTATGAGTATTGAGGATTTCATTAACATTTTTTTTATCAATTACTATAAAATGCTACGTTTGAACGAGGCTTTTAGGCCGATAGCCTCTGTGGCTAGTTTCCTGAATTGTGTATTGTAATATAATATATTGATAATAATATTTTATACAAATAAATAAATAAATAAACAAAAAAGCCCGATTTTCCACTTCTAAGAAATATCAATTCTAAATTGCCATTACTTGAAATTGAATTTAATTTAGTTGAAATTTCGACAGTTGTGTACAATTATTTGAGCGTTCTTTTTTGTGAATGTAGAAAAAAATAAGGTAATTCAAATGGAAATTTATTTAATATTTTCTACGAACCTTCCGTTTTTTATGTTATATTTTTTCAATTCTAATCGAAAAGCAACTGTTCTATATACAGCAGATGAAATATGAAATTCTGACATCAAAATTAAACAGAAATGCTTCAGAAGGGGTGAAAAACTTTTACCTTTTAATTTTATTTTTATATTTATTTTTGCAAAGGGTAGTTTATTTTCATTCGTCTATAACTGCTCGCCCCAAAATTAGTCAAATGGGGGCAGCTTCTATTTGCGCAATTTGGCAAACACATCCAATTTCGTTAATGTCTGAGCATAAACTAAACTAACAAGTCGAAAACATTTATACCAAAATCTATTCCAACATCCATATATCATATAATGTATATACATATATATAATTGGCGCTTGCACCTTTTTAGGGTGTTTGGCCGAGTTCCTTCTCCTATTTGTGGCTTGAGTCTTGCTCCACAAATGTAAAACTAATACAAGGCTGAGTATGTTCTATAAATAAGAGAAAGATCGAAATAAAAATAAAATTAAATCCAATTAATTACAGTAAGAAAAAATATGTTTTTTTGCAAAAGTAAACATATCTTGCTCGAAACATTTTAATATCATAAAATGTACAAACTCACAAACGCGAAAAGCGACTTTGCGTCTATGCCCCAGATTTTCCGTTCGGTAAGAGCATCGGGGAGAAGGGTATGGTTCTTACAGAATTTTCGCCCTGGGATGGAGATTGTGGCAATACAGCTTCTACCATTCTTTACTTGCTTTATTATAAATTACTTTACTTTATTATTAGCAAAAGAGGCTCTGACGACTGAGTAAAGACGGTATAAGCTTACCATCCGTGACCCCGGAAATGCCGTTGCATGAATCCAAACTAAGTCGGCAAATCGGCGCCAGAATCGGAATCATAGGAATCCAGCGGCACCTAACTTTATAGGAACCTAGTGGCCATTTATACTTCCGCAGAGCTCCCCAACGGAACAATAGGACAAAATAGGAGTTTTCCAATGAGAGGTGTTATTTTGATATTCAAATAAAAATCCTATTTTTTAATATAAATCATCGGATGTTTATTTCATTATAAAGCGGAAGGTATGCCATTAATAGTGGAAAATAACATCAGGCAAATGACTACCACTTCCACGCTTACAGGACAATATCCTTTTCATGAAGTTGTCCATAACCGAATTACAAAATGGCTGCCCTATGTCTTCGATAGCCTTACGAATTCCATCTTTGAGGTCTTGAATCGACCCTGGTCTGTTGGCGTAGACCTTCTCTTTCACGTGACCCCAAAGAAAAAAGTCACAAGGTGTTAAATCACAAGATCTCGGTGGCCAATTGTTATCACCTCTTCTACATAGTAACATGGGGGTCGACTTCGATTCTTTCTGTGATTTTTTCAAGATTTTCGACATTTTCTTTAATATCTAAAATGCTTGAATGGAATCGACGAAACCAAAATGGTTAACAATTATCTCTCGGCACTATTCACAATTTTAGCGGCCCGGCTTGCATTTTCCCTTTATCAAAGAAAAACTGTAAAGTGTACCGAATTTTCTCTTTGTTGACTTCCATGGTTAATACCCTGTAACTCAAAACTGAATGGATTAAACAAAAAATAGAAGAATTACTTTTTAGTGTGAAATGTCACCTTAACAACGAGCATAACATTTAAATAGTTTGATCGATACTTTACGAGATATCGGTCACTACAGCCATCTACCAGGACAATAATGGAATTCTTTTCCGAAGTACGAAGTGCACAGAGCGAAGTGCTGAAGAAGATGCCGGAACGTCCATTTGTCATCGTTCTCAACTTGTAGGCCTTTGGACTTCGAGTAAACGTGGAAAATTTACGTAAGGATCTTTGCTTACGGGCCTTTTAAGCCACAGCTCGCGCAAGAATTGAAGAATTGAAATGACCGTCGTTGGCATCGCATTTTTGCTGATTGGGCTCATTTAGATTTATTATTCATATTTATTGGAAAAAGTAGCCAAAAATTCAATTGATCGAATAAACCATGCAACTCGTAGCCGCGTTGTATATAGAAGCCGGATATCATATTAAAAAAATGCCATTCAATAAGTAATCAGATTATAATAAAAAAAATCATTCCAGTAATGCTTCTACTTTAAATTATCATTCTAAGTTCTCAAGTTCCTAGAAAATACACGATATTAGTGATGCTATTCTCTTCTTTAGAGTTATAAGTAATGCTTATGCACTGAATTGCAAAATGTAAATAATTATTTAAAGTTTATATGTATTTTTATCCTGTTTGTTAAAATTTTGTTCACAATCATCTTTATATATGCACATAAGTATTATGCAAACTCTTGCTAATGTGTAACTAACCTAATGTTGAGTCATCATGTCATTCATTGATGACTTAACGTGACATTTGAGCGGAACGAAAGGAACTGTTTTGTAAGATAATAAAATGAATCAGCATGAAATAAAAAAATAGTTCTTCATGTAATTGAAATCTATTACTAATCTTAAATCCTGTTTAATAAATTATTTGTTTTCATTGAAAGTTCATTAAGCAACTTAATTAAAAGTTAGTATTTACTTATTTGTAAAAAAGTGCCCGCTTGAAAACCACATTTAAGATTGTACATGTATATATGTATATACATATATATGCGTACATGTGCTAAGCCTCACACATCCAAACACTTAATAGCCAGTTGGAGGAATCATAAATCCGAATTTAATAATACGTTTATGCGCTAAAGCGTGTGCCCGATGGCAACGAAGTCCACATCATTTACTCTTACTTAGCTGCGCAGGCGCATGCGCACCACAAAGCATGACTTTGTTTAACATTTCAATGTATGGAGGGCGGTGTAAGCGGTTTAATTAAAGGCTGTATAAACGAATGGTGTGATGATAGCAAAAACAAGAAAAAAACAGCATCAAACAACAAAAACAAAGTAAAAATAAAAAATGTACAATACTATTATTTGGTGATGGTTGACAGTCAACGACGGCATTTGTATTAATTATGTCACTTGGCGTGCAGTTGGCCCACAGACCCACTTGTGCAGTGTGGGAGAAGACGACACGACCACCAATATGACGGCAATGGCGACGATGATTATAGCGAAAACACCAGTACCAGCAATGTGGCCAAGCGTGGCAACACAGCAGCACAAGCACACAATATACAAAATTTGTTTTTGGTTGCGTCTTAAAATTGGCGCCTTTTCTGGCTCTGAACGATTGTCAACTGAAAGAGGCACGATGTTGTTGTTGATGGTGTTTGGCTGGTGCACGTGAATGGCTGCACGCTTCTGCCTACCTACTCGTACACATACATCGAATACAGCTAAATACATATATGTAGTAACTTTGTTTACTTGCAGTCAATGCATTGCCACATATAATATACGGCTTATGCTTGCGAAAATGTTAGCAGCTACTTGAAAATCGCTTTTGCTCGACAGCATGGCTTGCGGAATTCGGTTGATTAAATTGATTTTGTTTTCTAATTTCAAAAGGTGCAAGAAATTCCAAATATACAGAATTGCCAAGTGAACAAAATTTGTAGTGACAAAAAGCGGAACAATTCAAAAAATTTAATTATGTTATAATAAGAACTTATATATATATATATATATATAATTGGCGCGTACACCCTTTTTGGGTGTTTGGCAGAGCTCCTCCTCCTATTTATGGTGTGCGTGTTGGTGTTGTTTCACAAATGGGTGGATCTACAGTTTCAAGCCGACACCGAACGGCAGATATTTTTATGAGGAGCTTTTTCATGACAGAAATACACTCGAAGGTTTGCCATTGCCTGCCGAGGGGCGACCGCTATTAGAAAAATGTTTTTCTTAATTTTGGTGTTTCACCGAGATTCGAACCGACGTTCTCTCTGTGAATTGCGAACGGTAGTCACGCACCAACCCATTCGGCTACGGCGGGGCCGCCTATAAAAAGAACTTAGGGATCAAAAAATTTATATTAAAATGAAAATATTTTTAATAGAAATATTAAAAAGTTTGACTGTACAAATTTTTCGCATTACACTCTTTTTTTGGTTTACCATCGTCTTTGACGTCGTAGACATTTTACTCAATTTCCAGAAAAAAAAAAAATTTTTATAAACCCAAACAAAATGCCTCTTATGAATATAAAAAATGGTTGTGTTTAAACAAAACTTTTAATGGTTGGCTACGAATAATAATTTACGGCATGAGATAAATGATAGCACATCAACATTTTGACCAATTTTGACTATTTTAATTTGTTTATTGAACTTAATTGTTTTATAAATATACAGCTCATTATCCGACAAAAACCGTATAAATAAAAGTTCTAAGCTTTACATAAAAATTAAAAAAAAAAAAACCACAAACTTTTCATCACCATTCCACGGTTTTTAACTAGAATTTCTTGAACAAATTTTGGTATGCAATTTTATCGCTTATTATATATATTATTTGTTGTATATTAAAGTGCAAGTGTGAAATCGAGTTGATTTTTTATAACATATTTCTTTAACGGAAAAAATCTCGTGTCATATCCAGAAAATGAGCTACACTGTCGACAAAAAATTATAAAACATCAATGGGATTTCTTAACACTTCAAACTTGTACTTTCTTCTACCAGAATTAATAAGTTATAAATTACATACCGAAAGTTTTTCTAGAAATTCCATTTAAAAGCTGTGGAATTGTTATGAAACTGGACATTTTTTTAATTTTGGTTAAATTAGGAAGCTTGGATTTAATAAATAAGTCACAAGTTTTTATATGGGTTTTGTTAGGCAATGAATTTAGCAAAAAAAAATTATGAACATTCGAACAAATAAAAAAAATAAATAGTTGTCAGAGTAATAACAATAAAATTTTGCGAAAGGTGATATTGTCTTGAGTTGCCAGTTTTCTGTAGCGGCCTGTGGGTTACGCTTTACAATACGACAGGAAGGTAATATCCGATACATATTTTTACAATAATGGAGTTATCCATGAGCTGGCTTGGATATCGATGCGGATACTAATCCCTGGCACCTTGAATGAATGCCACAAGTACACATTTTATGTACGTTACTTTGGTAGAAGATGATTGAATTAGCGGAGTTTATCGAAATACCGTTTTACTAACTCTTAACTTTATTGTGTGTACATCAGGAAATATTTTCAACAGTTTATAAATGTGAATTTTTAATATGTTCAAAGACATGTACAGCAAATTGTTAAATTTCAAGAATGGCTGTTTGCTGTTAAATAATATCCTTATTTGACTTGACCGGTGGTCTAGAATTTTTCAGTTCATTTCATTTCAATTTCAGAAAATCGATTTTTTTTCATATTTCGAATATGAATTTTATGAATATACGTCAAATTTTTAGAAGGATATTCCCAGAATTTTCGATTCTACAGCCGTTTTAGCAGGTAGAGTCAGATTCGTCATGCGGCCACTCTCAAAACTTTAAACTCAATTATCTTAAAACTACTTTTTTTGGCCTGGTGTTTCAACCGCATCGTCTGAAATTTTAATATGTTGTTCACAAAATCAATGGCTATCGTACTAAAATTTAATAGAACTTGATTAAAAACTGGAAAAACCAATTTTTAGAGCGTCAAATTCAAAACCGCGCAATTTTGCCAAATATTTTTTTTATGCTAGCTGCAGTCATACTGATTAATAATTTTTTTGGTTTTTGTGCTTCAGATAAATAGAAGAGCCAAAAAGGACAGCACTGTCGAGGTCCAATTTTTCAAGAGGGTCAACTTCGGCGCCATTTTTAAAAAAGAAAAGTCTAAAAAACTTAAATATCATTTTTCATTTGTTTTATTGTAAAAAAAAATTCTGAAAATACTCTAAAGTTTCGAGCTCTAGACCACCGGGACCCCTTAACAAGTAAGAAATTTTGCAAGTACTAGTGAGTACTATTTTTTATTGAAGTGAGCGGAATTCGAGTTTCTTCGTAGTTGAATGAACTAAATACGAAATTTCTTCCTAATATATTGGTTGTAGATATATTCAGCTGAGCTGAATTCGAGTCTTTAGTAGATGAATTATATACTTTTGAGTTTTGTGTTACACGGCCAATATGTGAGTGTTTTACTTGCATTATTTGTATTTAGTGTAGCTATATTCAAATTTGTGTTACTCAGCAGGTATTTTTCTTATTTAATAAAAATTAAAAAATTTTGTAAAACGGTGAAAGGTTGTCATCTAGAAAACCAATTTAAGACAAAATATCTAATTTTTTTACTTGTTAGCTATTCGGCTAGATTTATTTGAATTCACATGATTTATTTCAATTTTTTATCTTTATGTACACTTTGATTAAATTTTTGTACTTGCCAATTATCTTTAATTGATCTGAATGATATTTAAGACATTTGGCGTATGTTGATCAACTCTACCATATAATATATTTTTGTCTATATGGTTTGAGTCTCGGAGTTAGTAAGTAATAAGTTTTTGAGTTCGTCCATTGAAGGCAATTTCTTTCTTACCCTTACGCACAATTTTTTATGCTGCTATGAATGGCTGAATAAATGTGAATTTGAAAATTAAAGAGCACCGTGTGTTATGCTACTAGTTTTAATAAATTTAATATTTAATCCTTATTAGGCCTTAAACCGAATGTTAGTCGCCATGAACCATTTCGGTTTTGGCGGTATTACTTTTTTTGAAAAAGATTTGTACTTCTTCAGTATTTTTATCGTATGAACATATCTGCTTCTCTGTCTGTTATGTATACTTGTTTTGCTGTAAATTGCATAATTTGATAATTATTCCTACGAGTATTCTTTTACCCACAGTTTTTAATGTGAGCATGTCGACATGAGCACACACAATTAAATTTATCTGCACTGTAATCTAATACCAACCAGTAATTTGTAGGCGTTTGAGTTTTACACCACGGTATTGCTTTCTTCGCTTTTCATAGCCGGGAGTTTCTGCTTCGCATGAACTCATGACACATCTTTGCTGCCGTTGAAGCCGGTTGTCGACGAAACGTCAAACAAAACTAGAGATGTTGCAATAATGCGAATTCCAACGCGCCACACCCACTACAGGGGAAGGGTAAAAACAGAAGATACTATGGTAATATCTTACGTACTTATGTGCTGCACTCGATGCGACTATTTCATGTGAAACATTCAGCTATACAAGTTTTATCACTGATAATATGGTTAATTATGAAACGGGTTTGTCGCTTAAGTCTTTCGTTTTTGCTCGTTAAATCAAATGAGCGCTCAATATAATTTAATGTTTGGATTTTATTGCTCATCGTATTTTAACGATTTGTTGTATTTCTGTAAATGAGTATAAAGTGCGGTAATGTGTTGGTGGGTAGGGTGTATAAATATTTTAATTTATAGGAGGTTGCGGTGCCAAAGTTGAAAAATATTTACATAGTTGCCTAGTTGTTTCGTTCATATAGCAGATATCAGTGAAAAGGAGAGTATGCATATTTGGTTTATAAATAAGAAAATTTGCTAAGAAACACATTGAAGAGTTTTGGTTGCTGCATAACATGCCGAAGTAACAACAGCAGAAGTCAACGATACATAAATAAAAACAATCGCGAAGCACGACTATTAATACTCGTAGGTTGTTGGGGTTCAATACAGCTGATTTCTGGTATTGCACGAAACCGGCAGCAAAATACTTGTTTTGGAATATTTGCATAGAAAAAAGACTTCAAAAAATAATGAAAACAATAACAATAGTTAGTAGCTTAAGTCAAACTGAAGAGGAGCCAATTTGTTTTTGAATAAACCAAGTAGCCAATCAACTGAATCGCTGTGAAATAGACAGATAACAGCAAAGAAGGAGGAAATGTACGAGAAAAGAGATATACACAAATTTGAATAGCCAAAACGGAGCACAAAAGTCAATGTTCAATCGACCTGAACGAATGTTCCGTCAAGCAAATAATGAATTTTTTTATAACAACATTGCAAATTATTTGAACAGTACATTTTTGATTGCTAAGTTGAAAGTTTAAAGATAGTTGATATTACGGCCACCGTAGATGGAGCCACTTAATTTGTAGGATGTTTGTAAGATGCACATAACAAATTCAAGAAGAAGGCACGCCAAACTCTTAAAAAAAGTGTGCGCCAAATGTAGCTTGGCGAAAAGTTTCCTTATAGCTTTGAAAGCTGAGGCTAATATATCTTTAAGAGTTGTTCTTATTCTGCAAGCTTAAGAGAATGTGTTTCGAATAGATTATATGATTAGGATTTTCGATATTTTCAGATAATTATTTGAAAATATGTTCCTATGTACACACAGGTTATAGGTAGTAAGGCGAAAAAAATAATAGCGATGTTGGTAATTCTTTGTTTGGCTATTTTCATCTCTTCACAAAAGGATGTTATTCTTGTGAAACTCAGTGATTGAATAGCCGCATACCTACCAAGCCGCTGGCCGATCAACTCCATGGGGAGACCATGGCCTGTTAAGGCTGGTATTGGGGGAATATTTACTAAGTGGTGCGCCTTTAAGCCCCAAGCTTTAAAATTAAACTTAAATAAAAAAATGTAGCTATTTCAGCAACTTTACATTTAAATATATCTATAATTAGCTTCGATGTCGTTTCATATCAACTAATTTAAAACGAACGGGTTCAAAGCAAACTAGTTTTAAATGAAACTTTTCAAAATGCACCAAGTTAAAATGAGTTCAAAATGAACTAGTTTGAATTGAACTAGTTTAAATTGAACTAGTTTAAATTGGACCAGTTTGAAAAGAACTGATTTAAAACGATTTAAAAAGGAAAAGTGTAAAATGAGTTAGTTAAAAAAAACTAGTTTAAAACTAACCAGTTTAAGATTATCTAGTTGAAAATAAACAAGTTTAAATCGGACCGGTTTGAAAAGAACTGGTTAAAATGACTTAAAAAGAAATAGTTTCAAATGAATTTGTTAAAATACTGGTTTAAAAAGAACTAGTTCCAAATTAGCTAGTTGAAATTGAACTAATTTAAATCGGACCAGTTTAAAAAGAACTGGTTTAAAACGATTTAAAAAGAAATAGTTAAAAAACTTGTTTAAAAGGAGCTATCATAAAATTAACAGTTGAAAATTAACTAGTTTAAATCAGACCAGTTGTAAATACAACTAGTTTACAACGAACTACTTTAAAATGAACTAGTTTGAAACAAAACAGCATGCAAATAACTTATTATAAAGAATTTTATATTATTTGTTATACATTATTGAACTGATAAATTCCACTGCTCGGGACTGAATGCTGAGATTGACAAGTTTGCAATACTACTAGTGAGTTAGTGGTACTTTCCCTAGTGACTTATTCCAAGAATAGCACCAAGCTAGAAATTGGCACTTGAGCATTTTAGACCTACTAATTTTAGGCAACTTTATATCATTAAACAGGACATATAAATATGGGCTTGTGTGTGTGCGTGAATGTATAGGTGTGACATACTAAGATTATCGTGCCTTTAAACAAATCGTAAAGCAGAGTAATACGAAGGAAATAATGTATTGTAGTAGATAGACGCGTGTAGAGCAGATAAGCACACACACACTCTCAAATGCAGATAAATAACTTTTGATCTTAAGTGCATATACAAATTTATATGTAGATATTATGGAAATTTTATTGTTATAGCTTGGTGTGTCCACTACCTTCACTTCGACATTCTAAAATTGTGTATACTGGTACTTAAATATGTATAAGTATGTGTGTGTATGTATTAACTTCAGCTGATCTCAAGAGTTATCATTTCCATGCCAATAAATGGCTAGTTAACTGTATTTGATTTTGTTCTGTTGTTTTCAGGTTATTTTCCAAACATCGCCTTAGGTTATTAAATGCTAGTTTTTCTGCAGATGTGTTTGTTCCAGTTCTTTCTATTCTTCTTCTTCTTCTTCTGACTTGAAGTGGCAATAGCTCCACTTAAGGTTAATAAACTATTGAGGTAGAGTGTTTCGCGCATATTCTGAGCGATGAGCTCAGGTTTTAGCGCAAACTTTTGTGTGCGTTTGGAAAATTTGCATATTGCCATATCTATGCACGAGTAGGCAAGTATACATAAATATTAGTGAGTGGAAGTGTGCGTTTGCTCAGCTGCGTGCGACAGACCTCAAGCTCTCTACTTATTGACTTTTTCTTTTCCAATTTATTTAATGTTCTACTGGAAGTAATAATTAATGAATACGCTGAAAGCGTTAAATTTAAAGCGATATAATTCCTTTTGTTGTTTTGACTTGTGTTTTCTGTGACTTATTATTAGTATTGACTGTTTATTGAAAGGTGTGTCAAAAAGAAGCGTTAAATCATATGTCAAACCCCCCAGCGCGCACAGCGAAAGATAAGATAATGTTTGCATGTGTGTGTATAGGTTTGTCTGTGGTGTGGCACCCGTTAGGTATTAATTTTACATAGAGCTTGTAATTTTTTTTTACATATTTTTAACCAAAGCCTGTTGGTTCTTCTTCGCACTCTTTTATTTATACATTTGCACACTCTATTAAAATATGCTAATATTTGAAGAGGAAATAGAAAAAGGTAATCTGAGTTTAATTCTTTATTTGCTTTTGAAATTTACAATATGATTTCTTTGATAGCTTGACAACATAAAATGATTTGTAAGTTTTTTCCCCCATAACTTTTTTTTTATCTTTCTATCAATGGCATCAAATGCCATGAATAGCAGATAAGTAAAAAAAGTTATTAAGTTACAGATTAATGCAAAAAGTAATCAAGAAAATTAGTAGACGATGAAATTGAATCGACTTTATAATCACATACCAGGAATTTGTGCCTGTAGGCACATAATATTCAAATATAAAAATATTTCAAAGAGACAAATGTAAAGGCAATCTGATATGAAGCTGGCGATAATCATTAGAAGACTAACCGAGAGTCTATTAAAGCCAGTTGCTATCAGTATGGTTAATATCTTCAACAATAATTATTATAGAGCTTCAGGCGTGTGTAAAATTTATAGGAGTACAACAACCAAAGCACAAACTAAAGCAAGCAAGATTTAATGATGATCCGTTAGGAGCCGTAAGCGAGGTATCTTCAGTAACTTGTACTGTTCGACAGTTTATTGGAGATCCTTTACCACACAGCTAGATGTGGAACAACTCTAGATTTGGCGAATAAGGTGGATGATACAAGGAATAGAATGCCTTACTTGGCTAAAATTTCTTGGCAGAAAATCAGAAAAGAGCCAGTGGACTATCTTGATTGATAACCGATGAATTATGCTTTCAGAATTCGGAAAACTTTTTTTTCGCTAAAAACTTAACCTTCAGGAATCCAGTGTACATCCCATGAATATCGAACAGTATAAGTCCTTAGTGTTTGATATTTTATTGTACATTCTAGCATTTTGGGATGTCGGGATGTTTTGTATATAATTGTAGTATGCGAAGTGTGCTCTAAAAGTAAGGCGACCTTTTATTATTCTCAGAAAAAAAAAATTATTGATCAATATTTATTTTGCCCCCTTCAAAGAAATCCCCTTCAGATATAATTCCGATTTACCAACCACAAACGATGTTCTAACCGGTAGTTTTGCCGGTGACGCTGACGACAGCAGCAGAAGCCCACAGAAGCCTCTTCTAAGTTCCAAACCGGCAAAAAAAGAAATCTTCAGAGGGCTCCGGAGCTGGCGTTTGAAAGTGAATGCAAATAAATCCTCATATATAACCTTTACTACAAGGAGTACCACCTGCCTACAAATCAACTTAAACAATCCCGAAAATGGGTACTGCCAAATACCTAAGCATTCATATGGATACACGTCTTTCGTGCAAAACGCGTATCTTTGTTAAAAGGAAAACCTTAGAAATAATGTTTCGAAAAATGTATTGGTTGTTAAAGCATAAATGCTCCCTCTCAATGTACAACAAGCGTGTCCTTTACAACTCTGTGCCCAAACAAGTCTGAACTTGTGGAATCCAACATCAAATTTAAGTTTGGAAACTCGGCAACGTTTTCAGTCCAAGACCCTACGCATACTGCTAAATGCTCCGTGATCATGACAGATACCCAAATTCATCGGGATTTAAAAATTTCTTTAATAAAAGAGGAAATAAAAAATTGAGTCAGCAAATACCGAGATCGTCTTCAAACGCATCTAAAGGAACTGGCCGCTACTTCCATGTCACCATTGTGTGTCTTTTGAAGGTTGACAGGGAAAACCCCGATCTAAGAGCTACCTATAAAAAGTAAAATTTCTTTACTGGAAAGGATATTTCGCAAGAAATATATCTTTAATACATAAATCAATGTAATTTTTTAAATGAGTTCAAATATTTGTAAAAGATCTTCTTTGAATTATAATTACGGACAGAATACAAAATAAAGTTTAAAGAAAAAAAGAAGATATAAAACATTTGTGTCAATGCTCTTTCCAATATTTGAGTTACCTCTGAACAACGAACGCTCTGGTATGGCCTGAGTTATTCCTACGATGCGAACTTCATCTCCACAAATGGGACAAATCTGCATCTATTCATAGACATTTTCTGTGTCTGGAGCAAGAAAAGTTCGCAAGGGTTTAAGTTCGGAAAAGTATGGTGGTTTAGGCAAGTTGATGATGATTTGGACAAAAAGTTGAGACATTTTTATGATGTTTTCCAAAGCCTAATAATCGCTGAGCAAACCAAAATGCGTCTAATATTTGGCAATCTGGTAAGAACGAGCTACATACATATGTACCCATGTCATACTTATATAAGTAAAACTGAAAGTGTGAACATATATTCAGCATGTGCGTGAAAAGTCACCTTACTTTTTGAGCACACTTCGTATATATTTTGCTTTGCTGAGTATTTAACACAGCTTGTATTCCAATTCAGGGTATAAAATAAATGAATAATTTTAGGTGTTTGGCCGAGCTCCTGGTCCTTTTTGTGGTGTGCGTCTTGATGTTGTCCCACAAATGGTGGGACTTACAGTTTTAAGCCGACTCCGAACGGCAGATATTTTGTTTAATGAGGAGCTTTTTTATGGCAGAAATACACTTGGAGATCTGCGATTTTCTACCGCGGGGCGATCGTTATTAGAGAAAACTGTTTCTTCGTTTGATGTTTCATGCACGGAGATTCGAATCTACTTACTTCCGAATGGTAGTCACGCAACAACCCATTCAGCTACGGCGATCGGTGGCAGCGGTGGGTATGCGTCTTAATATTAACTACAAAAGGAAGCGCTCTACAGTAATATGATGCCTTCGAACGGCAGAAGGTTTTTATGAAAAGTTTTTTTCAAGGCAGAAGGCCGATCGCTATTAGAAATCGCTAGAAAAACGGTTTGCTATTTCTTGTCCCTGTTAGACATGGCATCCGGTACCAATCGAATGGCAGTCACGCACAAACTCACTTGTCTATGGTGGTTGCTTTTTACTTTAATTCAATTGCAATTTTTATTTTTCGCATATCGTTGGCATACTCAAGTAGTGCTTGAAATTATCTTTTAATTACATTAACATTAAACAAAAGTCAGCTGCTATGCAAGCCTTGTTATCTGAGAAGTTCATTTGTATGTAAAAAAGCATTAACCTAGTTTCGGGCCAAACACAACTTCGTTATGCAATTAATTACAAAAATAAACAAAATAACTATCTAAAATGTTTTTCAAGTATTTAGCAACAATAACTTCACGTACAAGAAAAATAATAGTAGTGAAAAAATAACACTTAGAACGCTTCCTATGTCATTTACCTTGAAGTTTATGACTAAATTTAAATCACAATAGAAATATTAAAAACAATTATGCGGCCTAAATAATAATAATAATAACATCTTAACAAATAAAAATAATAGAAAAAATATACAAGTATAACAAATAAAACAACAAGTGGAACAAAGCAATGAAAACAAAAACAACAACACCTTCCGGGATTGAGTACAAAGCAACACACATGAAATTGGACCAACGCAAGGCCGTGAAAAAATGCTAAGCTATGAAATGCTTATTAAGAATGTAAAAAAAAACAATGTTAATATACTTAAATATAATAAAAGAGTTGTGTGGCTAATTTACAAGTAAATAGAAACACATAAACACAGTGGGAAACATACATACATGTATTTTAAGCACCGTCCAGCGGTCATTAGAAGGCAACTAGTGGTGGCGTCTCTTAGACAGTGACTGAAGCAGAAATTTGTATCTTAGTAATAAAATGTATTCTATTTCTTAACCACATAAAAAAAGTATTAATAGATCTTTGTTTTGCTCTATAATTGTTGTAAATATACATATGTACGTATATTTTATAGCCACATTCTATTTTTAGAAGGTAATTTCCAGTTTTTGGCGCATAGTTTTTTGTTTGGCGAAATTTCGGCGCCACTGCTGTCCCGCAAAGCATGATATGCAGAACTTAACTAAAAGTGTTAGAGTAAAATTCTTGACTTATTCGGCTATTGAAGAGTAAATAAACAAACAAAAAATGATAAAATTAATTAGCAGCATATTAACAAACAACGAGAAAAAAAACACTCAGAGAAGCGTAGGTAGGTTTAAGAATACAACACACAGGGGAGTGCCAGCTACCAAGGCTTTCGAGGCTCGACAGTACAATAAAATTCAAAATAAATAAAGAAAATATCAAACAAAAAGTCACCAGGTCCTGAACATGCAGCAATTGCTAAAATTGTATGAGACGTTTTCTTGACAATGGTATAGTCGGTATTTGTTTGGTGATTACAATTATAAAAGTAAGATATTCGTATCTTTCAAAAATTTACATTGATTAACTTTAGCCAAGGACTTATATTACTTAAAAAAAAGCGAAAAAACGGTTTATATATACTTTTTCCATATTCACACACATAGGAATTTTGATGCATTATATATGATTTTTACTACAAGTTCTTAGAGCGTTGAAAATTTCATATAAATATAGTTTCAAGAAACTTCAGAATTATATAAATTCAACGAGCACATTTCGGTAGAGTACCCCTTAGATTGGGTATGTCTTGCTTTATAGAGCTATACTCCAAATATGATAAGTTAAGGTTAGTTTAAAAAAGCTTCGCAACTTTCTGTTTGGTGGATGGATGGTAATTTTATGAGGTTCGCACTTCGGCCTGATCGTCTTTTGTGGCTCTACTCATCACAGTACCTCATCCAGACCCAGTTCGCTTATTAAACTCAAGATAGAGCTGGGTTGGATTGAGCGTATGTGCCTTTCTTCTGGCTGCAATTGGGCAAGATGTTTCAACCTTCGCAGAAACAACAGGAGTCCGTAGACCAAATCCTGGGGGAATGCCCGTGAGCATTCTCAGTTTATTCTTGGAGAGGGCTATGAGTTTATTAAACCTCTTTTGGTTGTACCATCCCCGTAAGAATTGTGCCTGCCATAGCCCCTTAGTTTGGTGCCAGAAAACCTCCCTTAGCCCTAACTCTTTACTGCCAACTCCTCTGTTTACAATTTGTTATTAAGAAATCCATGCAGTTACTCGGAAGAGGTCTCCCTAATATATGCCATAAGTTTTAGCATAACTTAGACAACGAGTGCCTGTAACGTTTTTCATGGGTGCATTACTGTTTATGCTGTTTTTAAATGACATTGGTTCTAGCTTTTTGTTCGCCAACTTACTATTTCGCCGCTGATTTGAAGATTTATTCAGTCGATATGAATAACACAAATATGATGAAACTCCAATCCGAACTGGATTACTTTATTGGTGTTGTAAATCTTAAAAAATACGTCCATGTGTCTTTTTCAATTCATTAAAAACCAGTAGAGCTTCCCAGAAGGTAACTTGCAATCCCTTCAGGAATTTAAGAATTGAAAATAAATAAAAATCACATCTCTCCTTAAATGAGTATATCTCAAATCCATATATATTTTTAAAGAAAATAGTAGTCATTTTTCTATCTTGGCTAATTGCTACTTGTCTACTTCTGTGGTTCCTAAACAATTTAAATTCCACACAGTTTTTATGGTCCTATCCTCCTAGATTTCTTTTTCAATATAAACATATGACCTTGAGCTCTATATACAAGTAGATCCTACTTTGAAAATATATTGCCAGTGAAGACAGCAATAGGAAAAAACAAAGTAAATCATCTTTCTTCCATAAACGTCATATCGCGCATTTCAAAATGCTTGGATACTTGAAACTTGGCATATAATTATTTAACTGCAAGTGAGCTTTTTCCCGGAAACTTCTCACATCAAATAACAATAGGAAGCGCCCACCAAGCTACATTTTTATTTTTATATAATATAATAACTATGCATGTCTATTATTATTGTATTAGTAATGTGAACAAAAGCCAACAAATACCTTTTAATGACTTGCTCTTTATCTTTTGCTTCAATACATTTTTTATTGAGAAAAAGCAACCAAAAAAGTCATTTTGCTGTTGAACAGAAACTCAATAGTCATTTATGTTGAGATGCTCACGTTGTTTGGCACGCAAATTCTTTGAAACTACAAGGAATTTCAAATATGTTTTCTAAGCGAGAACGTGTGTTGGCTGGCTGTGTGTCGCATTGCTTATGCAAGTGAGTAAAATCGAAGTGCTTTACAAATTGGCAAATATGTAATGAGTTAAATGACGCGCAAATATGCGCGAGTACATATACGCCGTACACAGGCACATATATATACAAGAATATACACAGCCATACATAAATTGATGCAACACATTTGTGTGTTTGTGTGCGTATGAGCTATTTAAGCATCACTAAATTATTCATATTGTGGCTTGAGCTATTTGCTTTTGCTATACGTATATTTTTTATTTATATACTATAAATATATAAATATATATAGATAAATATATTATTGTTTTTTTTTTATTCTTTTTTTTTTGTTTTTAATTGGCATCAGAGTGATTTGAGTTGGACTTACTTGTAACATCTGCTCGCTTCGAAAGCTTCAAACCTTTGGAAAGAAAAGAGAAGAGTAAAAAGATTAGTTAGCATCAAATGATGAATGATTGTCAGTAATTAAAAATATTTAAATAAGTTAGCAACTGGTACAGTAGAAAAACTGAATAGAATGGCAAATTGAAAGTGTGGTAATGGTTATATAAAAGTTTGCACGAGGAACGAGTAAGGCAGACAATTGAGGCAGGCAGAGAAGTAGGGGCACCTATGCAGGGGATAAGCTTCTCCCACCATAAATTGGAGCAAAGAAAAAACTCGACTGGAAATCTAACAAAGGATAAATGCGTGAATACATACTTGTCCTAACTACTCGCCGCTCGGACATGAAACATCAAATAATAGGAAAAAGGTTTTTTCCGATAGCAGTCGCCCCTGGGCAGGCAAGAGCAAACCTCTAAGTAAATTTCTGCCATGAAGAAGCTTCTCATAAAAAAACAATCTGTCTTTCGGAGCAGGCTTAAAACTGTAGGTCCTTTCATTTGGGAAAAAGAAACATTAAAACACACACCATAAATAAAAAGAGAAGCTCGGCCAAACACCCAATAAAAGGTAAAAGTGTAAACTATATACATTTGTACATAATA